>LPNX010660458.1:101552-216335 GCA_001517045.1 Pseudotsuga menziesii | reverse complement strand
TGCGAGGTTTTGTTAAACCAAACATACCGGACGCTGCTTTAAGCTGATTGTGTGGACAAAACCTCCTTATTGACTCTGATTCATAAAATCAGGCCAACAAGGAGAAATTGGAAAACTAGGGTTTCCTGTTCCAGGAGCTTCCCTCCACTGTTTTCAGAAAAGGAGTACATTGGACAACTCCATTTGAAGAGATATATCCTTCTATCCAATCAGATCTAAAAGATTCCAATTTTTTAAAATTAGGATTTCTCTGACGAACCCTAGATCAGCTAGCTCCGGAACCAGGACAAATACCTCAAATTAGTAAGATCTAATATTTTGCTATTTTCATGTCAGGTTTTCATTTCAAAATGATCTATCATGACAACTTGATGATAATCTTGGTGAAGTTGACAACTTCCAAGCATGGAAGTATATGATCTCTCTGAAGAAAATGAATTGGACACCTACATGAGTAGAGAGGTTCCAGTTGCAGAGGGAGATGAGGCTAGAATCCTTACACAAGGAGAACTTGGTCAAGGCCAAGAATATCACTATTGATTCAATCATGGATCAACTTGTACCACAAGTGTCTTCCCTAAATACACCAAAGATGTTTGATTCCTTGACCAAACTATTTCAAGGGAAGAACATAAATCAGAATATGACCTTAAGAAACCAATTGAACAATGTGAAGATCAAGAATGCAGAGACCATGCAGTCATACTTTACAAGGGTCTCTCATATCAAAGAACAACTTGAAGTGGTAAAAGAAGAAGTGAAGAATGCAGAAGTGGTGATAGCCACCTTGAATGGCCACCCATTATCATGGGATTTATTCATGCAAGGAATGTGTGCTAGAAGGAAGTGATTACTTTCAGTAGACTCTGGGAAGAAGAAGAAGCTCGACTCATAATAAGAGAAGAGAAGATGTGAGCAACTAAATATCTATCTCTCACCATCAAAAGAAGATCCCTCAAGTGATGAGAAATATGAAGAACTCAACTCTTGAAGAACCTCTTATCCATCTCAGCATTTGGATAAGAAACGATGCTATTATGAATGAAGAAGACGATGAAGCTGAAGGCTCAAGAATGAGTCTACCCACGAAACAAATAAAGATAAGTATTCAATTGTCATTTCATGATATTGTTTTTGTTATGCATTTGTTTATATTCAGTTGATGTATTATGCATGATAGAATGTTTGCATCAACGACAGTATACCACTAATATGCATGATATGGGTAAGTATCTCATGGTGCTATACAACTCTCCATTGCTACTTATCTAGAATGAAACCTCTTTGCTGACATATTGGATTAGTGCACAATCCCAATGTTGTCTTGGTGAAGATGGAAGGCATCTAGAAAAGTTTATGTGAGATATGGATGAATGTTGTATTGGCTAAAGTAGTTACATGATCATATATTTATGGATAAGAATTTGCCAATGTGAACATTCCTTATGAAATGTTTCTAACCATACAAATGCATTTGACTTGTAGGAAAAATCGCATACATAATTGGTTACAAGCAAATAAGGATGAGACTTGTTCCGAAGAACAAGTGATGACATTTCAAAATGAAAAATAATATGACGAATGCAGTGACATCATTGATGCAGAGCCTTCCAAGAACAAAGGGAAGATCAGTTCAGGAAGAATGATGTCTAGGATGCAGTATTGATACATGACGGGAAGTTCGTAATTCCATCATGTAGTAGATGGAAACATCGTGGGATACAAGGAAAGATTCGTAGCACGAGGCTTCTCATGAAAAGAAGGCATAGACTATGAAGATACATTTGCAGCCATTGCAAGTGAAGACACATGACAAGAAAAATAATGTGTGCAAATGAAAGAATGCCTTGTAAGAGCTTAGAAGACACCCATGGGATAACACATACATGAGAAGATTGATAAAGATCTAAACCTTTGCTACAAGGTGGATAAAGGATGACAAGCTCATAGATGGGTGCAAGAGGAACTTTTGAAAAGGTTCAAGATAGAGGATCTTGGTATCCAGTGATCCTAGATGGATACATAGAAGATTAGTAGTATAGGAAACTACTTGTCACTCTGGTACAGAATGTTTCAGTGCATACAGTATGGAAGACAGAGGGAGTGACTGTAGAAGATCCTGAGGTTCGACATGGTACGACAGGATGGATAGATTACCGATGACTCTAGGCCTTACTGAGAGTAAAGTGGATTCCAACCTTTGCTTCAAGGTTGAAGGAAAAAGACTAGTGATGCTCCTATTATGTGTCAATGCATTACGTTCTAGGAATGGAGGTGTGAACAAGGGAAGTATGTAGTAGAGATCCTGAAGAGGTTCAGGATGATAGAATGCATGACCACACCTATGGCATTGAACCTGAAGCTATTGAATGTTGCTTCATCAGAGTCAGTTGATGCCATGATGTATCGTTAGATGATTTGTTCCTTGATGTACCTAATGGATACGAGACCAGATACTTTCTTTGTTGTGAACACATTGAGACATGTTCACTTGATGGCTGCAAGTATGATACGAATAAGAAGATTAACCTAGAAGGTTATACAGATTCAGATTAGGTAGTGCCATTGATAGGAAGAGCACTTTGGGGTGCTTCTTTAGTGTGAGATCATCTGTGATCTCTTGGTTAGCAAGATGGAGTCCTGCATGGCGTCGAGTATAGCCGAGGAAAAAGATGTTGCCACTTGCTCTTCAGGAGCTAGTATGTTTCTTTTGAAAACTACTATTTGATTTGATTGATCTAACTTGCATTTTTGGTATGATGCAAAGAGGAGTAGTTAAGCTCTAGTTTGTGATACAGATCGAGATCTCTCGAAAGAGGGAGTTCTAGCATAGATGGGAGACAGGTTGTCTGAGCATAAATCCTGGTGAAGCTTGTAGGTTGCTCAAATGTAAACAGTCCGGTAGGTTGTCCTCAAATGTAATTGGTCCTGGTGAAGCTCGTGGGTTATCCTTGGACGTAATCAGCCCTGATGTGATTCTATTCTAGAAATGGCAAGAGTGAAGTTTGAGTGCTTCAGGGAGAAGCTTGGTGTTCTCTAGATCGAGGTTCCATCCAAAGGGAAGTGATGATTTTGTGTGCCTTTCTGACATGGTGAGCGGATTGGTTCCTTCCATGGTCATATGTAAGTGTTGTGCCCTTCTAACATGGTGAGAGGATTGGTTCCTTCCATGGTCGGATGTAAGAGCTATGACATGGTGAGAGGATTGTTTTCTTCCCTTGTCAGATATATGTGATGAGGCCACATCCAACATGAAAAAGGGTGGGCTTTGTGAAGACACATCTAGTATGAAAAAGGACTAGCTCTGTGTAGACTCCTCTAGTATGAAAAAGGACTAGCTCTGAGTAGCTGCCACATCTAGTATGAAAAAGGACCAGCTCTATGATGCCTCATCTGGTATGAAAAAGGACCAACTCTGTGAAGACTCATCTAGTATGAAAAAGGAATAGCTCTGAGTAGCTGCCACATCTGGTATGAAAAAGGACCAACTTTGTGATGCCTCATCTGGTATGAAAAAGGACTAGCTCTGTGAAGACTCATCTAGTATGAAAAAGGACTAACTCTGAGTATCTACCACATCTGGTATGAAAAAGGACCAGCTCTGTGATGCCTCATCTGGTATGAAAAAGGACTAGCTCTGTGATGCCTCATCTGGTATGAAAAAATACCAGCTCTGTGATGCCTCATATCGTATGAAAAAGGACTAGCTCTATGATGATACATCTAGTATGAAAAAGGATTGGCTCTAAATAGGTTCCTATGATGAGAAGAATCAAGAGATAACACCCATGATGATGAACTAGTGATGATCCAGATCGAGTGATGATGATCTAGATCCAGTGATGATGATCCAGCAGTGATGATCCAAATCCAGTGATGATGTCTAGTGATGATCCAGATCTAGTGATGATCTAGATCGACTGATGATCCAAATCCAGTGATGATCTAGATTGACTGATGATCCAAATCCAGTGACGATCTATATCGAGTGATGATCTAGATCCGAAGATGAAGATGAATTGATGATGATCCAGATGATACAGCAAAGAAGACTTGTGCTGATATATTGTGTCGAGAGAATACCTTCCTAGTTAAGAGGGAGTGTTGATGTATTTGTAACTTTGGAATGTATTCATCCGCATATATTATGTATTGTACCCTAATGTTTATTTCAAGATGTGTCTGTAATGTAATTGAGTCATGTCATACCCCGATGTTTATTCTGGGAAATTTCTATAATGAGAAAGTCATGTCAAGTCATTGTGGGTAACCCTCCTATTGGTCAATGGTTAAAGTCTCCACAGTTGTTGGGCCCTAGGGTTGTTATACTATCCTAGTGAATTCGACCCTAGGTGAGTCATTGTAAGCCAGGTCAATAGTCCCCACCATTGTGTTACCCTCCTATTGGTTGGAGGAGGCAAAGTCCCCACAAGTTGTGGGGCACTAGGGTTATTAGACACTCCTAGAGATGTCGGCTCTAGTAAGTAATTGTTAAGTAAGGTCAACATGTTGGAGTGGGTTCCAAGTGAACAGAAGAACATAAATAGAGAGTGAGGATCTCTATTTATTACACACACACTCACTCATTGGGGCGCATGAGTGAGAGAGGAGAAGTCCTCTTAGTGAGAGAGAGAGAGAGAGAGACAGAAGTTGTGGAGATCATCTTTATGTTTTTGGGTTTTACTTTTGGTGTTGATTCTATCTCCGAGGAAGTTGTGGGGTTTTCACCATTTATGGTTTCCCCGAGGATAAACACTACATTCATTGTCTCTTGTGTTTGATTGTTGTGCTTGTTATTCTCTCAATTAAAGATCTCAATGTTATGCTAGCTTAATGATAAAAATCTAACATTTGCAATGTTCCACCCAACCATAGGCCAGTGTGCTCTTTAATCTCTCAGCAACACTGCCACCCCCGAGCTAGGCATGATGTTCCCTAAGGAATAAGGAACACTAGCAGACTTCACCCATAGCCAAGGATACAATTAAAATTCAATCAAGCCAACACAGTTGGGTTTATCAAACTTACACATGTAGTGGTTTACACTTAGCCAAATTCACATGAGACACAACCAAGCCAACAGATGGGTTTATCAAGCCACCAGCCAAGCCATCCTTCTAGTTGGATTTATCAGGTTATCAAGGAGGTGGAAAGACTGACGGCTAAGCTAGTGAGCTCAACCCTAGAGCTATGAACACCCACACCAGATCTAGCCTGATTTCTAAACAATTACATGCCCAACACAAAGAATCATTCCCTTCTCTGCTACACAGTCCCTCAGGACATGCCTTTCCTTCCAGTGCTATTTAGGGCATGCAAAGAAGAAATCCAGCCTTTTAGATTGGTCTGTGAGGTGCTTCCACACCGTAGGTTTATCAAGCAAGTCTAGAATATATTTCCATTCCTTCAATCAATTTAAATGCTAAACGTGGATGCACACACAGGGATCCCAGTCCCGGGATTTATCAAACGTAGCAGATGCCTGGGATTACACACACACAACAATTTACAATTTTTTTAACATTGCCGGTGCCAGACCGATTGCTGCAAAAATGTCAAAACAAAAATGTTGCCGGTATTTCAAATCAAAGGCACAAAATTGGATTCAGGGCATTTGTATTCAGGAAAACGAATAACACATTGGAGAAAATGTGAACAGAACAAATCCACACAGGAAAAACCAAAACGTGAAAGGAAACAGATTGTCGGATGGGAGAAAATCATAAAAAGTTCAGACTCATAGGTTTTTGCTTGCTTACTGGTGCATGAATGCTGAATTGGTTTTTAAAAAAAATGTTTTGTTCATTCCAATTCGTGAGGGAAGGCAAAAAATTGCCGCATTAGGGAAGAATGGACATTTTTGGTGTTTTCTTGCCCAAGAAATTCAAAAAACATTTTTCCCAAAGTGGGGCTCTGCCCAATTCGAATTTCCCTACTCTTCCAATCCCCCACTCCCTTGTCCTTAGGAAAAATCATGCCCCCGTCTCATTTAGTTTTGTTGACCTAGCCGGCTATGGGTTTAATTAAAAATTGCAATTTTAACATAAGTTTCAGTTGTCAATGTTAATCTAGCATAAAAAAAGATACCATCAGCCACACCTTAATTGCTGAAACATAAATACTAGATCAATGGTGGGTCTTTTCCCTAGCTCCACACCATGATTATTTACATCATTTATTTAAATGCAATGGGGTCAAAACTGGGGTGTTACAAACATCCCTTCTTAGAGAGAAACAGAAGGAGTCCTCTCAAGGAAGGCATCGAGGATCACCAACTTTCTCATCCTCATGTGCAACGACCTGATCGAAGTTGAAGAGGAATGACAAACCCACCTCTTTGAACTTAGGGACAAATTTAAAGCCATTATCGACAGCGGTGAGGGGGTGGCAGCATTATATTGTCTTCCTTTGCCTGTTCCCACAACTGTGGTTTTCAACAACTCCATCCATGGTGTTTTTGAAGAGGGCATGGAGGGAAATGTTGCGGGAAAAGATGGAAAGTTGGAAACCAGGGTCAATGCCAGGAATCAACACCTGAATGTGGAAGAAGGACATAACACCACCAAATGTCAAGTGATAAGCACCGACAAATCCATGTGGTAACCATCTAGTAAATTCAAGGAAGAAGCTCAACCAATAACACCCGTGTTTTAGTTCATCATTAGAAAAAATGACAAGTAGTCCTTCCACTGTTTATCCGTTACCTCTATTTAGATTATGTGTATGGCTCAATATTTATCTATGGTTTAGTTTTAAGTTTTCTATCTTGTAACACTTAGTTTTGGACTGCAGTATATATTTTCATAGACATGACACTGAAACTATGTTTATGGAATGTTCTCTGTTGGAGTGGTCCGCATGAATCTTATTTGGGTTGTTTTACCATGAAGGGAGGCCCAATGACTCTGTATTTTTGTGTACATTCCTCTGTATTTTAATATGAAGACTAGCTTACAAAAAAAACATGATAGTGATGGAACGAGTGTGTACATTATTTTCCAATTCATCGGTCAGTATGCTCCAATGCACACACATAAGTGCATATAGTACATTTTAATAACACCAGTGCAATGCCCAAAACACATCGATGCTTCATATATTTTAGTAAATCATCCGTGCATTTGTATATGTAAATGAACCAGTGCAGATGTTGTATTGTGTTGTATTGTGCACTATTGTAACCGACGAGTTTACTTCACCAATACACACTAGTGTGTTTATTATATAAATTGGCATTGGTGTGTAAAGTATAACAATGAGCATCAATGTGTATAACATGTAAATAACAACGGTATGTTTATTATGTGAAAGAGAACAAGTGAAATTTGAATAGGTATCAACCCATGGAAATGAATAAAAGGAACTAGATACTTAAAATTAATAGATTATGAATATTGTAGTGGTGAATAATGTTGGTTAAAATTAATGTTATTTAATTCACCTTGATTTAATTATCGACCGGAGTACGTATACTTCGAGCTGCTACACCATATGTGCGAGTAAAGTAGTTTCACTGCTCAGACTTAAAGAAATTCTAGACTACTTACAAACAAAATGAAATAGATGAAGCTGTTACTATATTGAATGATCAATGCTAAGGATTACTAGATCTCTTCTCGAGAAAAGAAATCAACTCACTAGTCCCTATCCTACAGTCTATGATGCTGTCAAACTCAATGTAACTTACCACAACCTTAAACTACATCAATATTTCAAAGCAATCAACAATCCATACAGCAATCTTAAGCTACAGTAATTATGGTTTACTCTTCAAAACAAATAGCCTGCTAAGAAGAGAACTTACCTACCAAATAAGTATGCTCAGTCAGTCTTAATGACCTTGTGTTATATCGAAAACTCCAACCATTAACCCTACAAAGTCTGATGCTAAAATCTATACAAACACTTCTCAAATAATTACTGAAATGAAACATGTTTCCTCTTAGCCCTAAATTTTCCACAAATAGTTTAACAAAAGGAAATTTGGCTCGCTACTACTGTCGAAATATACCCTTCCTGCGTTCTGTGCATACAAGAGTACACAAAAGAATGTTGGGGTTATTCGGAAAATGCACACCAATGAATATTAGAACTGTTCAAGGAATATTCACTCATTCTTGTCTATACATAGACTATGAGACTGGTGTTTAATCCTAGGAAACAATGATGTAAACTATGAATCTTTTCCTAATTTCATTCAATACCAAGAAGCATGATTCCAACTCCTATTTAGTCACCCATTCAAAGGACTGTTTAACAAACCCTAGATACTTTGTAAATTGAAATATTTAAACCTTCTGCTACTGCAAATTCTTCTTAAAATCTACACACTACAATTCAAAAATACCCTACAGTCTTGTAAACGTAGTAGTAAAAAGGATTAAACACTATTGGAGCTATTCACTAGTTACTATAACGCTGACAGCAAAATAAATATGAAATCCAGTCTATTTTTAATCCTTCACTAAATCAATTCTACCAAAAACCCAAACCAAATTCATCACACACTTTGTAAGTGCCATAACCCTGAACAAAGTCTTTGAACAACAATCATAACCATCAATAGGCAATATCACGCTGAAAACCAAAAAGGGTTAAAATACAAATCCACTCTTGAATCGATTCTATAGGCTAGATTGAATACAAATGATATTAATTAATATTCTGTAGACACACATTCCATTTCAACTCACAAATGAACAAAAACCATTAACATTCCATAAAAACAGTGTCAAAGGATAAAACATCACTCTACTTACTGCAATACAAACAACGCTTTAGTACAAAGGGTCGGTGTTGAAGGTGGGCCCTGTCCTCAACGCCTGCCAGTCTTAAATCAAAGTCTCAAAGAAGATAAACGCTGGATTGATTGATAAAAATAGAGTTTTATAGTCCTATATGTGTATCTATCCTTACTTAGGGTTTCAAGGTTCATTTTATACTTAAAATACAGAGTAAAATCAACCTTGAAGCAAGGATCGATACAACTAATAACCCTACACCTATCTCATCATACATGAACCAAAGATGGGATTTCAAATCCCTTGAAATCCATATGCTGCTAAAGATGGAAAACAACAGCTCCTTGAATGAAGGACATCCACAAAACAACACCTGAATAATCTTCATAAGCATCTGGAAGGTGATGTGAATCCGAGAGAAACATCTCCACTGTGGACAGAATCCCCCAAATCGTTGGTTCAACATATCTTCTGAGCACCGATACTACTACATGAAAGAAACAAAGACTCATTAGTTGACCAAGTATTTAAATGGAAACTTAAAGGTTGCACTATACACATAAAAACAAAGCAAAGTAATGAATAAGCAATTAAAAAGTCACTTACCAAAACCTAGCAATGTTGATCTTCAAAAAGGCATAACCATGCACAAAACAACAGTAAATAAGGCTGACTAGTACTTGATCTCATGAGGCTTGAACTAGAAAATATGATGCTAAATAGTCAAAATAGGGAGCCAACATCTCCCCCAGACTGAATATCTTGCATGACCCTATGCAAGAAAGTTTCAGGTAAACAAAATTTGAAACTCATAATAAATGATCAAGCCTTGGATCAAACCCAAAAAACTGAGGCCGAAGTATTGAACAGAACTTGAACCTGAGGAGGAGATGGAGCAGTGTGTTGTTGTACACTAATCAACTTCTCAAACTGTTTATCCTTCTTCTTCAACTGTTTTCTAAGGCTGCGATTAGACCCTGTGAGATCATCAACTAAAGTCTGTAAAGAGGCTACCTTAGCCTTCAAAACGACATTTTCCTGCTTAATAAATCGGTCCAATCTCACATATTCTTGCAATTTCTTGGTCAGTTTAAAATTCCTCTGCCTAAAATAATCAATTCCTTGAGCTGAAGTATCTGATCTATGAGATTTAGCAGACTTTGGACCTGACTTAGAAGGTGATACTTTAGCAGTATTTAGAATAGATTTTGGCAGTGATGCTGGCAACAAAGGTTTAGTGACAGGGCTTGGTATTGAAGAATTATGATGGGAAGCATGGGAATCGGAAGTATCATGCGCAGAATTATCAGTGGATGAAGACAACTCAACAGGTACAGGCTCTTTACCTTTGGATTTCCTTTTTCCTTCTTTAACAACCATGCTACGGGTAAATCTTCAAGTAGGTGAACCAAACAAGTTTTCATGACCCTTTTCTCCCCCAGACTGAGAGCTTACACACTGTCCCTTAGATATTGGAGACTTCTTAGTATGGCATGGGGCAATTTTCTTACAACTTTTAACAGCTGGTTCATGAGGGTGACTATTTTGGTGTACATAAATGTTTGCAGAGGAGGGTTTATCCACTAAATCAGGGTTACAAGGCTCACCTGGTTCATTCCCCAGGGATGATTTAAGATGAGAATTAGACAGCTCATATACGAATTGTTCCCATACCCGGTCCTTCTTCTTTAATTCATCTAAAACGAGCATTTTAATAAGCCCATGATGGTAAAGACTGTGAGTTGGATGCTCTAGGTTCTTCCTAACTTGTGAATCCATCTTACTCAAGCTCTTCCAAAAATAAAATTGGAAATTCAGAAGCTTACCGAACTCAAAGTGAGCTAATAGGCGAAAATGACAAGCTTTGTAAGTGGAGAATCGGCCTTCACAGGTAATCAGCTTGGTGATGATCATCAAGGAATTTTGAAATTCATCTCTAACCCAAAGCTTGGAGAAGCCCTTTTCACCCTTCATGGCTAAAAAATCAGGTTTGAAAACAAAGTCATAGTCTTTTCGTGGCAAATGAAAATTCTTAAACCACCTATCCCCTGTGCGTGGGAGCCCTGTAGCCAATGCAATTGACTCCTCTGTAACTGGAAACTCCAAGGACCCAACCTTGGCTGTATGCCCGTCAAAACCCAAAGCAAACTACAAAGAAACAACATCATCATGGCCCTGTAAATTTGTTAAGAACGAATGCCACCCAGCCCGAATGAACATCTCCTTGCATGCTACAAACTTGGGTGTGGCTAACAACTGCTCATATTCTGAGGGTTCATGCCGGTTAAGCATTATGGAAGATAGAAAAAGGAAATACAGCGAAATAGCAGAGAGTATGCCAGTAATTCGAAAACAATGAAGAATTTCATCAACATTCTCCTGTGGTAAAGGTAAAGACTGTAAACAGCCCGACAAATAATGACAAGGAATGGTGGTAATAATCAGCAGTCGTGGTGAGGACATCATTGTGAGCCGAGGCCGAGACTGTCCGCGTTGCAGTGAATTATACCCATATTAGAACACGTTTAATGCACCGTAACCTCTTGGCATTTACGAATTAGATCAATGTTATAAATTTGATTAAAGATTGCAAATCGATAATAAAGAATGAAATATTACCAAAGGTTAACCCATAAAATGATTTACAAATAAACGGTGGTGTATCCATTAAATAAATGCCAAGGTTATTATGGTAATTCCATAGTTCATCGAACTTTGTATTAAAGGCAAAATCAATTAGTAATAATAATAATCTTTAATATATAACAATTAGAACTTACCGAATCATGCAACGTTCATTACCTTTATCAACGTTCATTACCTTTACCATGTAACATGCCAATTTTCCAATTTTTGATCTGGTACCCCATCCGACACTCAATCCAGCACTTCAACAAGTTTAAAATACAGAGGTACTTTCAGGCTGATGAGGATAAACAGTAATTACCAGCATATGTTGAAGGAGTGATAATTACCAACATCTTTAGCAGCTGCAGTGCTATTAAAGCAAATGTACTCAAAACAGTGATGTTAAAACAATTGGCTTTCCCAAAATACACCACTCAAATGAGTTAAAAAAACAAGTAAAATGGATTAAAAGCTGCTTGACCCTCAACAGTTTGTGACATAATTACCTCATTTCAAGGTTGCTGCTTCACCTGATTACACAAGAAACTGAACTATGTTATAAAATCAATTTTTATTAACAACACAAAAAACAAAAGTAACTACAATTCACAAACAATCAACCTTACTCCTATATTCCACACTTCAATCATGAACACAGACTTCATTCTCGTCATTCATATAGAACTTTTTCCACCAGGACATGTGCCACAAGACAAGAGGAATACTAAAAGAAGCCAATGGGGTACTGGTCCACTTTGAATCAGCTTCACACATGACAGTTTGATTTGTGCAAAGAAAAACCAATACTGAAATTCTCAGCTATGTTCAGGACTCAGAAAATATCAGGCATAAGCCTTTTTCACAAGGATCAGGTAACCAAAATTCAGAGCAACTGGAGATGATTATCAACTAGCTATCAACTGACTTTTACAAACAGTCTCCTTAAATTTTATTTAACCACACATATGACCTCTCTTTTACCTTTACATAGGTACATTGTTCATACAGACAAGTATAGATGAGGCTTTTAAAGGAGATATTAGAGTCAGAACCCACTGCCGGCGAGCCTGTTCAGTACTCCGGTGGGGTAACTGTAACATCTAAGAAGCTTCTTCCCCAGGAAGATGCCCCATTGCCAACAGGCCTATTCAGTACCCTGATGGGTTTGCCCGTTCATACCACAGGTCGGTACCCACTGCCAGCAGACCTGTTCAGNTGTATGTATGTATGTATGTATGTATGTATGTATGTATGTATGTATGTATGTATGTATGTATGTATGTATGTATGTATGTATGTATGTATGTATGTATTCGATATTATAGAAGCCAATAGATAATAACCAGCAGACTACTCAGTCCTCAAGACCTTTTTACAAAATGGTGCCTGACTTAAAAAACTCAATGCCCATAGCTGTTACTAAAAACAATTTCCTCGCTCCATCTAGTGTGAAACCAAGTCAAATGGACCTAGCAACCCATAAGTTCATAAGTAGAAACAAATTTGGAAGCTTAAATCACTGATGGAGGCAATGCCAGGTGGATAAGTACTCATATGAATAAAGAGAACAAGTCTGGCAAAAAAACCTAACATCACACATGTATTAACTTGATACAGACATTCTAATTACCAGTGAAACTCAGAAATTTAATCCAAATTAACACAGTCTTTTGCAAGAACAATCAATGGCTGGAAATAGAAATAATAACAAAAGAATTCCCTGTTGTTTTTTTTTTCAAAGAATATCTGCATCCTTCAAAAAGAACCTAATAAAAAAATTCCTGTACATATATACAAAAACAATTCCATCGAATGTTACTGTGAGATAGTGGGAGATGAAGAAGTCATTTCTTCACCTACCAGCTCTAGTCTGGATTGCTGACTCAAGGTATGAATGAACTCTTGCTTAGAAAGAGGTTTGTGATATACCTTTAACCGATGTCCATTCACCACAAAGGCAATTTGTTCTTCATCTATTGTCCTTATTTTGACAAAACCATTATCAAAAACAGTCACAATTTCATATGGTCCCATCCATCTAGTGGTAATCTTACCTTTGAAGTGTTTAAAACGTGAGTCAAACAACAGAGCCCAATCACCTTCCTCGAAAGTTTTCTTCTTCAAAAATTTATCATGCCACTTAGTCCTCTGATTCTGCATTAAAACAGTTCATTGGACAACATCTTGTCTGATTTCATCCAGCTCATTCAATTGCATCAGCCTCTGCTCCTGGGCTTCATCTAAATTCAGGCTCAATTGTGGAGCAGTACGAAAAGTCTTCACCTGGAATTCTATAGGAAGCAGAACCTGTTTCCCATAAACAAGATGATATGGGGTATACCCTGTGGTATTTCTCCACGTAGTTCTATAACCCCACAATGCCTCTAGTATCCTATCTGCCCAATCCTTGTGATGCAGCTGCATAGTTTTGGTTAAAATGGATTCTAACACTTTATTTGTTGACTCCACCTGTCCATTTGCTTGGGGGTGGTAAGGAGAATATTTATAGTGCTTAATCCCATATTGTTCTATCAGTGCTTTCATTGATTTAGAGACAAACTGTGCCCCATCGTCAGTTACAATTTCACGAGGAATCCCAAAGCGAGTAAAAATTTCCTCATAAATAAACTCTATGACTGACTTCTTAGTGGCTGTCAATAGAGATTTTTCCTCTACCCACTTAGTCACATAGTCAATGAAGACTAAAATATATCTCTTCTTCCGTGACATAGGTGAGATTGGCCCAACAAAGTCCAATCCCCATTTTTCAAAAGGTTCAATTTGTACCTGGGTTTGTAAAGGCATTTGATCAGCAACAGTGGGTCTCCCCATTCGTTGGCAGCTGTCACAGCCCTATACATATTTTTCAGCATCTTTAAAAAGGGTAGGCCAATAATACCCTTGATGTAACACCTTATATGATGTCCGCTTGTCTGAAAAATTCCCTCCACAGGGCCCATCATGACAAGCTTGAAGGATATCATACATCTCATCCTCCCTCACACACCTCCTGATAATCAGATCTGGACCGGTTCGAAAGAGGTCATTACCTACCCATGAGTAATTAGCACTTTGCTTTATGATTCTTTGTTTTTCATAGGATGATAGATGAGCAGGTAACTTCCCTGTAACCAAATAATTGGCTATATCTGCAAACCATGGTGTTTTAATAGAAACAACAAATAAATTTTTATCAGGAAAGGTATCATCTACAGGAACATTATCATCAGTATGAGTCAATCTGGAGAGGAAATCTGCAACCAGATTTTCCTTCCCTGGTTTATCAACTATAGTAATGTTAAAATCCTGTAGCAAGAGAAACCATCTCGTTATTCTACCACTAGTTATAGGTTTATTCATTAAAAATTTGATAGCAGAATGATCAGTATGAACAAATACATCATAACCAATAATATAATGCCAGAATTTATTGATGGCATGAACCACTGCTAGAAACTCTTTTTCAGTTACTGTATAGTTAAGTTCTGCTGGAGTTAAATTTTTACTGATGAAATAAATGGCATAATAATATTGACTCTCTTTCTGTCCAAGCACTCCCCCTAAGGCAGTGTCTGAAGCATCAGTTTGTATATGGAAAGGCAAAGACCAATTTGGCCCCCGCAGAACTGGTGTTGAAGACAATTCTGATTTTAAGGTGTCAAAGGCTGTCTGACAGTGTTGATCCCAATAAAAACCACTGTCCTTGGCTAATAATTTGAACAGTGGGGCTGCTATCTTGGTAAAATTAGCAATAAACCTACGATAGTAACCTGCATGTCCCAGAAAACTTCTAACTTCTTTCTGTGTAGTAGGTGGAGATAAACCAGTAATAATTTCAATTTTTGCCGGATCTACCTTAATACCTTCTGATGAAATGTGGTGCCCTAAAACAATACCCTCAGTTAACATCATCTTACACTTTTCATGACTTAAAGCAATATTTGTTTCCTGGCACCTAATTAGAACTTTCTCTAGGTTATCTAAGGCTTCCTTGAAATCATTACCATAGATTGTAAAGTCATCCATATATATTTCCACACAATCATGGACTAAATCAGCCAGAATACCTAACACTGCCCTCTGGAAAGTGGCAGGAGCGTTACACAACCCAAATGGTAACACCTTGTAAGCATAAGTTCCCCATGGGTAGGTGAAAGTAGTTTTTTCTTGATCCTCTAGGGCTATTCTTATCTGGTTATACCCACTGTATCCATCCAGAAAAGAAAAATACGGTTTTCCTGACAAGGTGTCCAAAACCTGATCTATGAAAGGAAGAGGGAAGTAATATCTGAGAATTGCTTTGTTTAATTCCCGAAATCAACACATATTCTCCACTTACCTCCCTTATTTGGGACAATCACCAATGGAGATACCCATTTTCTATCAAAAATGGGATAGATAAAATCTGCATCCAACAATTTTGTAATTCATCCTTCACAATGTCTTTAAGCATAGGATTCATTCTTCTTTGTGGTTGTCTTACTGGTCTAATATTTTCCTGCGTATAGATGTGATGAATGCATGTGTCAGGGTGAATGCCTTTCATGTCTGTATAAACCCAAGAAAATACCCCAGACTGTGCTTTAAGTAAATTAACTAACTGATTGTGTTGGTCTTGAGACAGATTTGCATTAATAAACAAAGACCTCCCTGGACTAATATCCATTGGTATAGTTGCAGCTCCAACCTTCTCATCTATGAATAAAACTACTGATGATGAGGTGGCTGAAGGGTAGTACTATTTTTGAAAATCTTCTGTGAAAACATTGTCTAATTCAGAGAAGGATTGAGGGAACTCAATACTAGTGGTGGCTAAGATAAATTGATCTAGGATATCATCTTCAGTCTGGTGTTCCAGCCCCCTAGTTTGACTGATGGACAGTAAGGGTTGTTCCACTTCCTCATCCTCATAAGGATTCTCTAACCGTAACATGTTTTCCAAAACAGGCTGTGCTGGGGGATAAATAATCAGGTTTTGTAGAGAAGTGCCATTTGATATAGTTAAAATACCTTCTCTGCAACCTATAAAGGCATTGGCAGTGGCTAACCAGGGCCTGCCTAATATAACAGGATGTTCCCCCATTGGGTGTTTGGTTTGGAGTACCAAAAAATCCATTGGATACTCCCAAGAAGCTACTGTGACAGTAATGTCATCTAAGGCCCCCACAGGTTGAACTGTGCTCCTATCGGCCAACTCCAAAATAGTAGGAGTAGGTCTGAGGAGATTGTGTAACTGAAGTCTCTGCATGGTGGTCATAGACATGACATTAATGGCAGCTCCCAGGTCAACTAGAGTGTTTCCTATTGAAATCTCATTAATGCAAATGGTCACTACTGGGTTCCCAGGATTTGCAAATTTTGGAGGTAAGGAACAACCTGAAATATAATTGGATAGCTGGCCTATAACATGTATTGTGGGTGGGTCTTTCTGTTTTCGACCAGGTTTCTTTAAGCACAGTTCCCTTACCAGTTTTGAATAGATAGGGACATCTCTAATAGCCTGAAGTAATGGAATCTTGATACAAACATTTTTCAACTCATTTTCCAAATCAAACTGTGGATGAACCACAGGATTCTCTATTAATAACCTCTCTGGATAAGGGGGGTTGTTATTCACTTGTGAATGAGCAGATGATTGGGAATGAATTCCAAGTACTTGAGTGTTCTCTAAGGCAATCTGCACTTCTTCTTCCTCTGTAATCTCTTTTTCAGCGTTTTCTTCTCTAGTCTCCTCGTGAATAATCACTGCTGGAGGGGTTTTATTTAATGTTTTCCCAGACCTTAATTGTATTTCCTGTAAAGGGGCTGAATGGATTACGTAAGTTGGGGCCATTTGAATTTCAGCATTATGAAGAGGCTGGGAAGGTCTGTTATTAGGGTTTGGAATAGGCTGGGCTGGAAACAACGTGGGTCAAGGTGGATTTGGATTTTGATATTGTTGTAGAACTGGGGGTATAGGAGGAAGTGCAGGTGGTGTAAAGCCTGGTAATAGCTGCTGCATATTTGGGGGCATTGGATAGTAACTAGGAAGGGCTGTTGATTGTGTTCCTCCATAGGGCTGTCCTTGTGGTCCCCCATATGACTGGCCTCGCCAGCTTTGCTGCCACGGTTGGGTCTGGGTAGGCTGAGAAGGCCAATTCTGCCAAATTTGTGGACTCCATGGCTGCTTAGATTGTTGCATGGGATAGTAATATTCAGGGTTTGGGAAAACAAGCTCTGGGTACATGTTTTGGGGTCTAGGCTTCCAAGGCCTTCTTGATGCATATGATGGATCCATAGGTTCAGCATTAAGCTTGCAAAAAGATTGCAATTCTGGTAAAGAAGGGAAATTGTCAGTTGGGTGTTTATCAGAGCAAAGAGCACAGACTGAAATGGTATTAAGAGGGCACTCTTTCAAAGGGTGTCTTTTTCTGCATTTAGGGCAGAATATGTGTAGTGCTGCTATGTCGTCTTCCTCTTGTCGTTTCTTTGTTTTTAATGCATCAAATTGGGAACTCAAGGTGCCTAAAATGTCAGTTTTGAAATTTTCTAACAAGTTCCCCAATTCAACTCTTCTGATCCCACTAGTTCCTCCTGTTGTAGAAATGCGGGAAGGACCTTCCCTTGTGCTTTTTCCTGCCTTGGCTCTACTC
This sequence comes from Pseudotsuga menziesii, assembly GCA_001517045.1. NCBI lineage: Eukaryota > Viridiplantae > Streptophyta > Pinopsida > Pinales > Pinaceae > Pseudotsuga > Pseudotsuga menziesii. Next base: position 198,334 of record LPNX010660458.1, on the reverse strand, counting down.
CTAGAATACTTTATGCATAGTTCAGTAATCTCCTCAAAGGATTTATGAGATACATCACCTGAGGCCATCGAGTTGAGGATTTCCACATATTCATCCAGAATCCCTTTCAGAAAAAGGGTTCTGACTACATCCTCCTGTAAGGTATTATACTTAGACTTCTGCAATACAAAGCAGAATCATTCTAGGAAGTCCTCAAGACTCTCTTCTTCATGCTGTTGCATTTTAAATATATCATCTTGGGAGTCTCTAGGTCCACAGTGGTCTCGGTATTTTCTGAGGAAAGCACTCTTGATCTCTTCCCAAGTTCAGATGGTGGATTCCCCCAGGCTCATAAACCATCCAAGTGCAGAATCCTTAAGGGTGGCTAGAAATAGTTTTAACTTTTGTGCATCCTGTAGATAATTATAACTCCTGCATAAGATGTCAAACTCAAATAGAAAAGTATCCGGATCTTCAGTACTTTTTCCATAGAAGGTAGGTAATGAAGATGCTGGGATATTTTTCATACTGACATCCCGTGTAAGATCCAGAATGGGGAAGCCAAAAGTTGTTTCAGTTCGTCCCTCATGTTCTCCCTCCCCTTCCATATGGTGTCTGGTTTCCTGATCACTCATAACAAGAGGGTTCCTAAACCAATTGACACCTAACCTGTCTCTTCTTGGGGATGGAATGAAATCCCAACGGTCTAGCCTAGGCCAAGATTGAAGATTGAAAGGTAAATCTGTGGTAGATTCTACTTGAGAAACCACCGGGTTCTGAGTATGTCCGAGAAGGGAATTCACTCTTTCTATGTTCACTGTGTCAACCAAGTTGGAATATGCCTTTGGAGGTGAGGTTTGTTGGTTTTGTGGGATCTCATCTGAATGTAACTGTTCACTGAGTATAACCTCAGTTCCTACTAGTCTGGTCCCTAATTCCACTGAATTTTGAGTGTTGTTGTTTTTAGTTTCGTTGCTGGTATTCCTATCCCTAGGGTTAGTGAGGGGGGGTTGGTTTGTTTCCAAAACGATTGGAATGAACCTTCATATATCTTCCCTTACTATCTCTGGGTCTCATCAAAACAATTACTGAAAATAACAAGACTTTTTAATCAAATAAATCAAAATACCTATTTGACAAATGGGTTTGAAGGAACCTGTTATAACAGATGCGCAGGTTCTTACCTCTCGTCTTACCATCCCTTCTCCTCCAATCTGACAAAAGAAAAACAGTCAAGAAATCAAATAGAGAGCAAACTGATCTAAATATATCTACTGCTGCTATTGCTAGATTTTACAGCAAAACAAAGCAATCACAAAGCTATGCTACAGGTGGGTTTGAAGGAACCTATTATAACAGATGTGCAGGTTCTTACCTCTCGTCTTACCGTCCCTTCTCCTCTAATCTACAACAACTAGTCACACCTAAAAATGCTGTGAAAAATAAGCAAGATACTAGCTTATCTTGGAGCAACTCCGCGGCAACGGTGCCAAAATGTTGGTTAAAATTAATGTTATTTAATTAACCTTGATTTAATTATCGATCAGAGTACATATACTTCAAGCTGCTACACCATATGTGCGGGTAAAGTAGTTTCACTGCTCAGACTTAAAGAAATTCTAGTCTACTTACAAACAAAATGAAATAGATGAAGCTGTTACTATATTGAATGATCAATGCTAAGGATTACTAGATCTGTTCTAGAGAAAAGAAATCAACTCACTAGTCCCTATCCTATAGTTTATGATGCTGTCAAACTCATTGTAACTTACCACAACGTTAAACTACATCAATCTTTGAAAGCAATCAACAATCCATACAGCAATCTTAAGCTACAACAATTATGGTTTACTCTTCATAACAAACAGCCTGCTAAGAAGAGAACTTACCTACCAAGTAAGTATGCTCAGTCAGTCTTAATGACCTTGTGTTATATCTAAAACTCCAACCATTAACCCTACAAAGTATGATGCTAAAATCTATACAAACATTTCTCAAATAATTACTGAAATGTAACCTATTTCCTCTTAGCCCTAAATTGTCCACAAACAGTTTAACAAAAGGAAATTTGGCTCGCTGCTACTGTCGAAATATACCCTGCCTGTGTTCTGTGCATACAAGAGTACACAAAAGAATGTTGGGGTTATTTGGAAAATGCACACCAATGAATATTAGAACTGTTCAAGGAATATTCACTCATTCTTGTCTATACATAGACTATGAGACTGGTGTTCAATCCTAGGAAACAATGCTGTAAACTATGAATATTTTCCTAACTTCATTCAATACCAAGAAGCATGATTCCAACTCCTATTTAGTCACCCATTCAAAGGACTGTTTAACAAACCCTAGATACTTTGTAAATCGAAATATTTAAACCTTCTCGTACTGCAAATTCTTTTTAAAATCTACACACTACAATTCAAAAATACCATACAGTCTTGTAAACGCAGTAGTAAAAAGGATTAACCACTATTGGAGCTATTCACTAGTTACTATAACGCTGACAGCAAAAGAAATATGAAATCCAGTCTATTTTTAATCCTTCACTAAATCAATTCTACCAAAAACCCAAACCAAATTCATCACACATTTTGTAAGTACCATAACCCTGAACAGAGTCTTTGAACAGTAATCATAACCATCAATAGGCAATATCACGCTAAAAACCAAAAAGGGTTAAAATACAAATCCACTCCTGAATCGATTCTACAGGCTAGATTGAATACAAATGATATTAATTAATATTCTACAGACACACATTCCATTTCAACTCACAAATGAACAAAAACCATTAACATTCCATAAAAACAGTGTCAAAGGATAAAACATCACTCTACTTACTGCAATACAAACAACGCTTAAGTACAAAGGGTCAGTGTTGAAGGTGGGCCCTACCCTCAACTCCTGCCAGTCTTAAATCAAAGTCTTAAAGAAGATAAACGCTGGATCGATTGATAAAAATAGAGTTTTACAGTCTTCTTTGTGTATCTATCCTTACTTAGGGTTTCAGGGTTCATTTTATACTTAAAATACAGAGTAAAATCGACCTTGAAGCAAGGATCGATACAGCTAACAACCCTACACCTATCTCGGCATACATGAACCAACTATGGGATTTTAAATCCCTTGAAATCCATATGCTGCTAAAGATGGAAAACAACAGCTCCTTGAACAAAGGACATCCACAAAACAACACCTAAATAATCTTCATAAGCATCTGGAAGGTGATGTGAATCCGAGAGAAACATCTCCACTATGGACAGAATCCCCCAAATCGCTGGTTCAGCATATCTTCTGAGCGCCGATACTACTACATGAAAGAAACAAAGACTCATTAGTTGACCAAGTATTTAAATGGAAACTTAAAGGTTGCATTATACACATAAAAACAAAGCAAAGTAATGAATAAGCAACTAAAAAGTCACTTACCAAAACCTAGCAATGTTGATCTTTAAAAAGGCATAACCATGCACAAAACAACCGTAAATAAGGCTGACTAGTACGTGATCTCATGAGGCTTGAACTAGAAAATATGATGCTGAATAGTCAAAATAGGAAGACAACAAATAACTAGGTTTTGTATGTTGTTGTGGTGAATTTAAATAGATTTTGTATGTTTCCATGGTGTTGATATGTAAATATTGTGTTTTTTTTACAAATTTTAGTAAATTATTGGAGAAACAAATATTTTTATAGTAATACTTATTTACATAGCATAATGTAAAAATCATTCGTATATTTAGTCAATAATGTAACAATTTGTAACATTAGACAATCTAGTGGAAGAATAAACCATTTTTATTGTATATGAATAATAATCCAAAATATGGCACAACATAAAGGTCACTAAATTAAAATCAAAATGTCATTTGTACATTTATAGATTAATTATCCTCATCCAATTGGGGTGATATGTCCACTTTACAAAGACTGTTTGTGTTTTCATAGAAAAATATTTGTATTGATCATTAGTCATTGTTTAAATTGTTGTAGTAGCCCAAGCTGCTTCCATGCCCCCATCTTTTTATCATATTCAAGGGTTATTCTTCATGGTTATTTGAAATTTTTTTTTCATTGAGTTTATTTTATTCCATATTTCCATATTCCATACTCCATCTACAAGAATAAAAATAAAAATAAAATATGATGATTATATATACATCACATCTATGGATAATATAATATACATCAGTACATAAATTAAAAAATTTATCACTTCAATGAGTGAATCATAAAGATTTTGAAACCATCCCTCATGGTGGTCTGGTCTATGGAGACCTCAACAACTATCCTTAATTCTGGAAGGAACAATAATTGGAAATACACGCATATTAAAATTGAATGAACGAATGAGAAGAGAAGAAATGAATTTATATTAATAAGAAAGAGAGTTAGAGTTAGAGTTAGAGTTAGAAGGGAGATTGTGACAATCCCTGGGATTGGAAATGGCAGAGTGGACATGAATCGTGTGACTGTAGCCATTAGGAAATGCAAGGTGTATGGAAGATGTGGCCACAATTAATTGGAGACGCATTCTCATCACCCTTGCAATGCAGTTGAAATTGAAAATCAATACAGCAAATTGAGCAATTACGGCAATCCATTCTATCATCGATGTGTTGCGCTGAAATTGTTATGCAAGTCAAGTACTGTTCCACTATAGCGGCTTTGGCTATGATTTGATTCACTCTCTGTATGTGCTCCTCTGAAATTCTAATGCGACTCAAGTACTGCTCCACTATAGCCGCTCTGCCACGTGTGGCTTGATTCTCATGTGGACGAAGTGCACGATCCTAAATTGCTTCTCGATGATTCCTCTGAATTGCTTCACTATTCCTCTCGAGTGCTTCCATTGATTCTCTATTCCTCTGATCTGCTTCTCGTTATCGTTAGGTTAGGTTATGATGAGGAAGCACCTAAAAAAAATAGACTTAAGCTTAATTTAATATAATATTATTGAAATGTTATTGCATCAAATCAAATCATGTGACTTTACTTTGCTATGGTATAGAAAAGGTGTACATTATGTTGTAATGGGTTCAGTCCAAAATCACCTGGCTTTACTTTGGCGTAGAAAAGGTCTACATTACATTATGTTGTAATGGATTCAATTTTTGGAGGAAGTCAAGTCTCTAACTTTGTTGGGTAAACGCTTTCTCAAATCATGGTTTTTTCTTTATTTTTTCATTGATATGGTAAATTTTATTAAATTGAATTGAAAGCATATTTATGTGCAAAAGAAATATATAAAAATATATTATGGCCTAGTAGCCTATTTTCTAGGTCAATGTTCATTAGAGTGATAATTTTTTTTTACTACAACATGGTATCTTTTCTTACTCCTTTATCGAGGGGAAATGGGGTATCTTGACTACTTGAAGGGTGAACATTCAAAGGAAAGGAATGGGTAGTTGGGCTATTGCTGAAGTCTCAGAGATGCTTAGATGAGATGATGATATCTCCTTTTTGGTAGGGGGGAGGGATCTCTTGATCTAGGGCCCTTGTTCGCTTTGGATTTTATGTCTTTACATCTAATCATAGCATTTTCATATAATTGAGGGGGCATTGAGTGACCACAACTAACCGTTGTAAGTGATCTAGCCCTGAGTGAGGATATGATTGCAATAATCTTATCATGCACCTAAGATTAGATTGTTCATGGGGGTTAACCATGTTTAGTGGAGGAAACACATGCCTTGGTCCCTAAAGTAACATTTTACAAATATTAAGGGTCATAAATAAGGCCTCAAACCACCAAACAAGACCTCTCTAGGGTATATTTTTTGTATGAATTGGGATATGGGTTCCAATTACAGGTTTTGAGCACTATGGAAGGTATTCCATAACTATCCCAATGTTGGATGAGGAACCTAAGGCCTTGTGTTCTAATGTAATATTTTATGGCTCAAGATCCCTTAAGGAGGCCTCAAAGCAACATGCATCACCTCTTTAGCAAATTGTTTCTATCCAATTGGACATATGCATGCTATTAGGATATTTTTGGCTCCAAGGATGGGCATTGGGGACTTGACTGCAATTGAGGAAGGAAATTCATCTCATGTATACCATCAGGGAATATTTTAGGGATTATGTTCCATGAATCAAGCCTATAACTATCAAATAAGATTTTGCTATATGGTATCTGGTCCTAAAGTGAGTATGGGTTCCATGAGGAGATTTTTAGATTAATGAATGTGTCTCATGTCCATTACCATGTTTAATGGATGAAACCTAGTCCATTACCATGTTTAATGGATGAAACCTAGTCCATTACCATGGTTAATCGAGGAAACCTAGTCCATTACCATGGTTAATGGAGGAAAGCTATGACTTATGATATAAATAAACCTTTTATGCCTCTACAGTGATGATTAAGGCATATTCAAACCACCATAAGATACTTATTTAGGGGATGCTTTACCTCTAATTAGGATATGGGTTCCACTATGAGGTTTTATGTAGCCAATATGGGTATAAATGTCATGGCCATTGTAATATGATGAAACTACATAGTATCATAATATTAAAGGGCACAAGGGCTTCAAAGACACATTCAACCACAACATAAAACCTATATAGGTTGTATTTTATCTTAGAGTGAGGATATAGGTCCCATCTATAGGTTTATAGTACTAACAATGGGTCTTAATAATTTTACCAATGTTGAAAAAGACAAAAAGCAGGCCTTGGACCATAAACTAAGGTTTTAGAGACTAAGGGAAATCGACAATATCTCTCACCATGATGTCAGGTAAGAGATAGAAAACCTAAAACTAATCCTAATCAGCAAACTTCATTGATTAAGTCTTCTTCTTCAAGCTTAATTCCATAAGGATGTATCTGTAGTACAGATCGATTCTCCTATCCCCAAATCTGGTTTCGCAACAGTATTTCCGCAATTGCATATTTCGGGTTTGCAATTCTTAGTTTCAAAAACGGACTTATGTAAACTTGCAGCTGCAATGGTCCATCCCGCAATAAAATTGCGGATCTTCCTTCCCATTTTTCCAAATATGGGCTTCCGCAATTTCTCTCCCACAACTTTTCTTCAGCAATTCAACTTTTTGCAGCTTTAACCAGCTTGCAACTTCGCATTGCGGAACTCATCCTCGATCGTTGATATCTGTGGCTTCTTCTTTATCCGTTGATCTGAGATCAAGTGTGGATATTCACCTTAGCTTTGCGGATCTTTTATTTTCCCTACTCCTTTCTCTTGTGGAATTCATCCACAGTCGTCGATTTGTCCAACTCACATATTTTTAACTCAGAGTGTTACAGGTAAATTAATTCGTGGAACGATCAATTTCCTCTCTGTTGCAGTCGCGTGATTACATCCCCATCTTCATGAATTCTCTGAGTATTTCTATCAATAGATATGGAGAAATTATGCATACTTCTAGTTATTGAAAAGAGAACCAAAACATTTACAAATATCCATACAGAAACTACAATTTTGTTATGCATTTCATTAACCACAGCATATTACATTACACACTCACTGCTCACTCTCTCAAACATCTCATATCCTATCTCATTACATTGACAAATTAATATAGATTTCTATCAAACTATCAAATCCGAATAGCAAGATCTGAACCCCTATAAGAAAAGAAATCTACAACTAACCTATCCTCGATCAACCTCTTACAATATTCGAGGGCATCAGTGGAAAATTTCCATTTATTACAAGAGCAAATTCAAGTAATTAACAACTGAACCTATCAATAAATACTCTAGATTATGTTGCTAAAGGGTCAAGAAATATAAAAATTTGGAAAACATAGAATACCTGGTGAGATTAAAGCATGAACATATAAAATTAGATTTAAAACAATACTGCTAGAATAAAATTTGAACTCTAATACACACACATAATTTTCATCTCTTTCAACTTAATGCTCCATTATTCACTGCGTTAAAGTTGGTCCTAGAGAATCATCAAATGCCATGTACAGTAACAACATTATAAGGTAATTCAGTAGATATCAACAATAAATAATCATAACCAATATTCGAATCAACCATATACTCGGATTTTTCAGATTTGATCTTGTCACCAAAGGGACAAGTCAATCTAGACAAACAATTTATGTACCTTGAGAGAGATGTGGAGAGGTTTAAAGAATAAGAATACTGACAACATACTGACCTAGACTTCTTAGTCAACAAGCACATTCATACCTAGTACAGTCATGCTGTCAACACAGTCATGCTGGGTAAGGATGCAATCACATACTGCAGATACACACAAGCATACTTTGCACAGTCATGCTTGAAAAAACACAGTCCACCTATAAAGTGAAACTCACTATCACGCTGTGGAAGACCCCGCAGTCCACACAAGAAAATAGGCTCATGGTCATGCTAGGGAAGGACCCACAGTGCACACGAGAAAATAGATCATGGTCATGATGGAGAAGAACACATGGTCCACCAAGAAAACAGATCACGCTCATGTTGGGGAGGACCCATAGGAAATTCAAGAAAATAGATCACAGTCATGCTAGTGAAGCACCCACAGTCCACCAAGAAACATATCACACTCACGCTGGTGGAGGACCCACATTCCACCCAATAAAATAGATCATAGTCATGCTAGAGAAAAACCTCTCAAGGTATCACTAAGGAACATTTTTTTTGGCCATGCTAAAGGACCCACAGTCCCCCAAGAAATTGCAAAGAAACAAATTATGGTCACGCTGGTGAAGGACCCATAGCCCAAAAAGAAACAAACTGACAGTTACATTGTGGAAGAACCCACATTCCACCCAAGAAATAGACCATGGTCATGCTGGGGGAGGACCCACAATCCAATAGAATCACAGTCACACTGGTGCAAAGTGACCAGGTGGAATGTGTAACAAGGAAAGCCCAGTCATGGGGGTGGTGCAACAAGATATCACATAGAGCATCAAGACAAATCGTGCAAAGATCACACAGAGGGAGAGATTTCAGTCACGCTCATTAAGGTAAGGTATCAAAACATTAATAAACATCACCTATGGACAAATTAAGATAAAGGATCATGATTCAACTCAAGGGGGCACAACAAAACAAACAACAAATCCAAAAGGTCAAGGTGAACCATATAAGGTGGACATGCAACTCCTTTATAGGACCAACAAGACCAATAATATTTTCTCTCTCTCAAGGTACATTGTTTTATATATTTTTGTCATCACTGTATAAGATTCATTGGTTATAGAAAGTAGAACCACTCCAAACGCACTCCATAACACAACATGTGCACAACAATGAGTTTTATAATAGGAGATTTCCACACCATAGCCATCTTTCGAATGAACAACAATCACAATTTCCTAATGAGTTAATATGCACTTCACACAAACATGACGAAATTAAAGAACATGATATGCCATTTAAGAAAACATTTAGAAAACACATTTCAAAAAACACACATTCAATAATATTCCATTTAAGTATTGAAGTAGCAAAAGAAAGTATATGAAAACTCTAACATGGGCATGGGCACCAAAATTTGAAAAACAAAAACTGGTTTCATCCTTTTAAAATTAATATTAAACATAATTGTTGAACTAGCCAACAGTTCAGTAACCCTCAAGAACCATGCTTCAAGAATGCATAGAGAAATATTTGACAATTAAAAACTTCACATAGAGTTATCCCAACCGTTCGGCATTCGAACCATTCACCGCACCTGAAGATAAGAGAAATTAAAATGAGTATGAAATTTATACAAACAAATCAACAATAATACAAAAAATACTAATTCATAAATAAGTTATAAGATAGTAGTACAAAAGATAAGATAAATTAGAATGGTTTGAAAACTTCATCCTATTTAAATTTTTAATGAAATCCTCAAAAATTATGTGGTCATTTTCTTCTAACTTGTATGTGTCTTTCTTAATATTATATGATAGGTTTGTCATTGCTATAATAGATTCAAGTTGTATGAATAGATGATCTGTTGACTCATACTTGTACATGCATTCCCCCTTTATTCTATTGTACCAACAACATTGAATCTCAACACGTTTAGGCCTATCCAAAAGATCAATGTCATTATGGTAATCAAACACCCTATTATTGTCCTTCTTTCTTATTCTTTGAACTCTTCCAATGTACCAAGTCCCAGAAAAAACGTTGTGGTTTGTACTTTGAGATACACCTTTTCTTGTAGTACGTTCAGCTACAGCTATAGACTCGCTCTCTAATAACACTACACAATCTGATCCAATTCCAAAACTAATTGCAACACCCTTTTGGGGGGGCCTCTCATCTCACCGGAAGTATACTCCATTCCTCACTTTAGTCAATCTATCTTTCGATAATGTCGGGTTTCCATTCAATTGACTAACCAAACAATATTTGTACATGTACTTGCCATCGAGCACCACCACTGGTTTGGTAGTTATGTTTACATTTTCATCAACGAAATCTAAAATTCCATCCAACTCGTGCCTCCACTCACTTTTCATCGTTTGCAATTCACTATCATTGAGTACCATAAAAGACGAAGATTGGAATATGGATGTGGAATGACCCGGTGGAGAATTATCAACTACTTCATCCAAATATTCAAATGTTGGAACATTGTGATCCTCTATCCATGGTTTAAACCACCAAGAATCTTCTGTGCGTCTTTTTGGTTGCATGCCAAGACCTTGTAAAATTCCCTGTGCATCCTCCAATCCTATCTCGAGAGCTTCTATAATTTTATTATCTATGTAAATTGAATCATATTGTGACAAGACATCACCTTCCTCTACTGTTTGTTGATGCAATTTGTTCCAGATACTCATTTGTTTCTTATGATATTTATTGAAACGAAGCCCTTGGGGGTTCGATTCTTCTTCAGCAACTCTATTAAGGGTTCCAATAGCATGAAGTAAGTCAGCAAAATCATATTCCCTCTCTAATCCAACCATGCAACTGACTTTGATAAAGAAGTTCTCACATACATCTAACCCAATCAGGTGCAATGCACATGGTAAGTTAGAGTATTGATCACAAAATAATCTCATCAACAAAACCACAAAGTGGCAAGAAATTTTCACATCTTGATATACCTCTCTGATAATGAAACTAATGTTGACATTAGTATTTTCCTGTTCTCTAACCCAACATAGCCATAAGGTGAAGAAATGATGGACTCTTGAAGAATTTTGCACTCTTTTCCAAAGAGTTAAACTAGGAGACAAAAAAATATAAATATAGTCAGCAACGATTGCTAGATAGGTCTCTATACCTGATGTCCTCTTTGTCTTGCCACCTGTACTTCTCATTTCCTTCAAGAACCTATGGACATGCCTTAAAGTAATGCGTAGTGTTGAACCCCATTTTTGGCGATCAATCCTTTCTATATCCTCAATTTTAAGCTTCCAAGTCATCCACTTTAAAATTGTTATAAACCATTCTTACATGGTTAAAACTAATCAACTCTTTTCCAACAATCAGATCTCATTGACCACTAAACAAAGGATTCAGTAGATTTTCTCCATTGTCGATGTAATCTTGGTCATGAAGTGCTGTTACTTTAAATCCATCATACAACCCAGTTACCCTCCACCCTTCCTAAGGAATTTGATATCTCATGCCTCTCGTTGAGTAATAATCCTTCAGCATAAGGATTCTTCTCCTACTATCCCCATCTGAGGAATGACCAATAATAGGTCCTAAAAAATATTCCACATGTTTCTTCCATAGTTCTTCTACTTTTTCCCATTGTCGATGGACAAAATTTGCATCAAACCTATTGCACATTGGATGAACAACCACAACCAAATGATGAAGCTTCTCATGTAAAGGGTTTGCAATAATAACACGTGCATAATGGCCAATCACACAATTCTTGGAGGCATATGTAATAATCTCATATCTTGTAGCGCCCTCACCAACTGTCACCAAGAAATGTGATTGGAACTTATGTTCTTCTTTCTTACCACAAAAACCCACCAATAAATCACTTTTTTCTACCCACCTTACATATTTTTTCACAACAGTTTCATCTTCAGCAAGGCATATGGTAATTGGGCCCTCTATACCATGTTTGGATTTATAGGAAGCATACAATTTTTTGATTGTCTAAAAAATGTACTCTTGCTCCCCTGGGATATATGTCAATTATTTTCTAACTTGCCTTAAAGTTGTAGATATCAAAGGGCCATCTATATTCAAGCTAATAAAGCTATGTAATCTAGGACCTCCCCATAACTTAATCATCTCATAAATGGATTGAGTGGATGCACTATATCTTCTACCCAACTTTGAATGAACTAGGTTGTGAAATATATCTTGAACAAATTCCCAAATTGCATCTTTACCTTGTAATTTTCCTTGCTTATGAGCCTCACACACATCCTTGCAAAACCTGAACACATCCTTCCTTCCTGCAGATTCGAACAATTTTTCCCTTAGAGACCTTGTTCTTATAGACAGTGTAGCAAATTTTTTCCTCTCCCACAAAAGATATCGCATTGTTAACCTATGTGTATCATTTCCTTCTCTTGCAACAATTTTGAGTTCAGTTTGAGTAAAATGGACCAACCTTCTCCCTTTTCCCTGTGTTACCACCTAAGTTGTACTTAGTGTTTTTTTATTATCAAGGGAGCCTGGTGAACCAAACAAATATTTTTTGTTCGGACTTTAGAAGACCTTCGAAAGTACTTCTAGGAAGTGCTTGTTGTAGTATATCACATTTTCATACCCCATGGGGGAATTGTAATAAATGTTCTAGCATGATAGTGTCTGTCAAAGACTCGGTCTCTTAGAATTTATTTGTCAATCCAATCATCCTAGGGTGTTTTTTCCCTTGGTTATTATTGGTTGTTGAATAAACGACTGATCATTTCTGAGTTTTTCACTCCATACCTCCAAAGTTGGGGTGGTATGCTTGGCATTTAGGCCTATTGAGGTTATTAGAGTCTATGTGTCAATGTATAAACATGCTAGGCATGATGGTCGAGTCATATGAACATGTCTAAGTCCCCCTAGATTTCTTCAATTTTTTAAATTTTTTTAGTGTTTTTTTTTTTTAATTTAATTTTTCCAAAACTTAGGCTATTTTTTAATAGTTTAATTGGAAAAATTGGTTTTGTAATAAAAGTGGGCTAGATAATCAGTTTCATTCATTTACGTGCTCATTTTCAAGCTAAGAGCACCATGTAAACCCATGGACCCACTTTTTTCAGGTTTTTTAGTGATTTTCCATCACTCAAGTCAGAAAACCCTAAAAAATCAATTATTGATTATTTTAATTAATAAATTGATGAATAATGGAGCAAATCCAAAATCCTAGATCAGTGGATTCTCAACCGATTTGGTTGAAATAAGTCAGATCTAAACCATATTGACTGGATCTGACAAATCCTTCACTAAAGGAGGTGATCTAGATAGATCCAGAGTTGATCTTCAGCATCCTTTATGGGGAATTATGCCCTCTCTCTCTCCTCCACATGTGTGGGAACTCCTGGAAGCTTTGTGGATTGTTGTGTCAGTCTGTGGATCGATGTGTTAGTCTGTGGGTTGATGTGTCAGCTCAATCAGCCCCCCGATTGACAAGTAGGCTCAGTTCATCTTAGATCAGCATTGATGCACTCTCCTTTAGTTGCAATGGTCTATCTCCTTGGGATTTGCGCCCCTCCTGGGCTGGATCTCCTATTTTTGGTATAAATCAAGCTCAGATCACCTCTTCCAAGCTAGTTAGAACTGGGATTCAGGTGCTGCTGCTATTGTACTATTGTTATTGTTCATTTGAAATAAATAGAAGCTTTGAAGGCAAGACACTGTCATGTCATTGTATGTATGGATGAGCATTGCCATTTTTTACTGAGGTAACATGTATCTATGTTCATAATTTGTTGATTGTTTGTGGATTCATTGCTAAAATTGATAATAAGCTTATTATATCCTTGATAGGAAAGGATCTTTTCAATAAGTTTATTGGCCATCTCTTTCCTTTGATGCATGTTTAGAGATCTATATTCAGCATGTTTTATAAGTTTATATGCATGTTATTATGAATCTCTGTGTATGTATTAATCGGATCTCACAAGTATTTTGGAAAGTATTTGATTTCAGTTGCAGGTACCTAGCTTGAAGTGGATGTTGATCTAGTTTTCATCTTCAATCTATTCAAAAACATCCAAAGGCATAGTCCCTCGACATTCCACCTGAAAGCTCCATGGTGGATCTTCAAGGCTACCAGCACTCTTCCTCTCTCTTCCTCCTCATAAAATTCAATTTTCTCACTTGGTTACTATGTTCGAAACCTTTGTTATAATTTGGATCTGTTATACTAAAGTAAAATTTACATAGATATTCTATTTCAAGGCTCATAGTATAGATCTCATTTCTGCAAAGTATCATTGAGCATTCTAGATCTAGCATAAGGAAATCGTCCGTTTTGCATGGCAAGTTAAAGAAAATCAGTAGGTTGCATGCTATAGATTTCCTTTTCTGTTTTAGAAAAGATTAAATCTAGAAATCAGTGCATATTTCATTTTCTGCATAAACAGCAAGCCAATATCCCAAGGAAATCTTTCTTTCCTTGGTTCCTTTCTCACCTGTTTAGCTAGTTTTAACTTAGTCTTTTTTGAGTTAAGGTAGGCTGACCCAATGGTGCTCTTAAAGTGATTTTGGGAATACTTAATTCTAAAATTCTTTATTTTTTAAGCAGGTGTAAAATAAAATAAAAGAATTTGTTGTTCGAAAGTGTCCTCGAGAGGTTCAAAACCCCCTAGGGGTCTCCCCTTTCACTAAAATTTAAAATTTTTGGAAAGTTGTAAGATATTGGTTTCATCCCATATAAGGACCAAGATATTTATAATATTTTAGTTTTATGATATTGTAACCAATAATAATAAAAGAAAATATTTTCTGATTAGGCTCTTTCGAGCCCGCTCCCCATCCCCCCAGCGGGGATCTACGTCCGTTTCAATTTTTTGCATTCTTCCCTTTTTTCTACTGCAGTTTAGTAATGACATGCAGGATTGTATACTTTGATATAATTTTTCATTATTCCATATTTTAATTTCGAAAGTAATCATACTACTTACCCCAGGACTTCCCGATTGACCCACAAGGGGAAAGAGATGCATGGTAGGACTAATTAGAAAACCGATGTTGTGTATCTTTGATTCTATTTTCATTAATTGTTTCATTAGTAATAATAAAATAAACCCCTCCTTGATTCCCCCATTGAGGTCCACTTGGATCGAAAGAGGTTCCTTGAGGGTTTTCCTTTTAACAAGAACACCTACTTTAAAATTTACTAAAAATAACAAAGAATCTAGTGTGTATGCTTTGTACTTGGCTGTGATTCGTCCAATAAGTCAAGCTGCATCAAAATCACTTGAGTGACTAGAATAATTAGGATTCACTCTTCCCAAATTGACAAACCATCAAGCGGAAATTCAACGCCTCGATTAAACCATTACGGTGGGAAAATACCCAAAGGAAGCAGGAACTCCAGAAAAGTGACTTCGGAGCACCGATCTCTGTTACACCTTTAGGTGTATTATGAAAAACAGCCTCAGAGACTCCATTCAACCCACATATTCCTTGTGGGTAGCCATGACGGTTTAGTTTTGGACATACTTCAAGTACCCCCTAGGTATATCTGGAGTCCCCTCGGCTATGTTAAATTATTCATCTTCTTGCATTAATTTAAAATTAACCAAGATACAATTGCACAACATTCATTCCAGAACTTGCAAGCACTCTTAATTGTTTTTCGACTCCATTTTCAATGCACTGTTCAACTGTTTATTTCTTTCAATCTATATGTGATTGGGTGTCATTTTCGTGCTTACTTGTGATTGTCTGATCATGTTATTTGTTGCTTACAATTGTTAAATCGAAACTCCTAAAAAACTTACTTTTTAATACCATCATCATACTAAATAATTTTTTCGTAGTAACTTAATAGGGTCTACCCCCCTTGGCTTCATTAGGAGTTGAGCCTAAATGGAGGATTCAAGAACAAGGTGACAGCCTTGACTTCAGACTTGCCCCCAAGGACACACCGAGTGGCTTAAAGATTTCTGCCACGTAACCAAGGTGTGTGAAAGGAAGAAACACCCAGCATCTATCCCATGTCTTTTCATGTTGCTCCTTGATTCATGATATAAACGCATTCAAAAGTCATCACAATTAGGTATCATCTTACAAAAATTGCATGTCAATGAATCAAAAGGTATTCCTATTTCAGAAACCCTCTTGCAATGAATATGTCTGTATGTACCATTAATAATGCATTCAGTACCATGATAAATTAGTGTTCTCCTGGTATTTTTATATATGGCCCACATTTTTCCACCATGTTTCTCATCCATTAGAACCTTTGTGTCCAATCTCTCCCCTCTTCTCTCAAGATATGGATCCCAATACCCCCAACATAATCATATTGGGGGAGGTATTTATCCTAGAACAAGATGAAAACACGCATTGGTTAATGATATACTAAATGCTACTAACAAGTAATAACAAATAAAGTAATGTGCTTATTCAAATTCAAACTAAATTAAAAATGGGGTAATTTCCATGTAATGTCCCCTTTTAGGACATTTTATTAAAATGCCCAATTTTCCAATTTTTTCACAATTTTGGCTCTTGACTAGTTTTAGTGTCTTGGTCTGCTAATCAGACCAATTGCTCCCAAATATTTAGCTAAGGTGTATGAATGATATAATAACTTAATTATAATGTTTATTGGTGTATTATGGCCCTCCAAACACTTCTGCAATTTTATACTAAATTCTGAACAAGATGGATGATTTTACATGTCAATTTTGGGCTCACCAAGTGCACATCACTCCATAGAATTGAAATGTGATGAGAAAACTTGAGATGAATGGAAGAACAAGGTGATATTGACATGTCCATGAAATTCCTATAGATTTCACCTGCAAATAATACTCCCTTAAAACTTGATTAAATACCTGAGTTTCCTTTCCAAACACCAATTAGAATGGGAATCTTTCACCCTCGAAATTGGCTTAAGCAAGAAAACTAGTCATCCACTAGCTCTCACAATTCACAAATGACGATTTCAAAAATGAGAAAAATATTCTTATCATGGCTGATCCATGTATTTTATAAACATTATTAGTATTCTAAGGTTCCAAATCCATCCATAAACCAAATCCAAGTTGAATTGGTGTGGCTTCTCATGCTATGCCATGTGGCCTCTCTCTTCACCTTCCCTCTTCTCCCAAATTTGAGTCGGAGCCTCTTGGTATTCTCCAACTCCTAGATTCGACCTCTAAGATTCTCTTTTCAGTCCTAAAATGTTAGTATGTTAGTCTTTAATCCTTCATAACTGACTTGTGCCATAACTATCATAGAATCTGCATCATTGGTGTCATAGATGCCATAAATGTAAGGGGAATCTAGCCAAGTGTCCATGAAACTCTTATTTGGATCTTCCTCTCCCATGTAAGTTACAATTAATCCAAAATTAGACCTATTAAGTCTATGGAAAATTATATTGACCTCATAATCCATCCCAAAACATTATACTTCCCATATATTCGAAATTACAAGAGGAGGATGCCATTTAACATAGGAATTCTAGCTTGAGTGGGCCCCATAGTCTGCACGTGTCTCCATTCTCCATAGCCATTTAAATTTTATATTGTATTTATTTAATAAGATACATTATTAAATATTTATCCTCTTCTAGTGTATAAACATCATTTATTATCCCCCTTATTCCAAATCTCAAAGCTTCCACCCCCAACCTAGGAAACTAGTGATTTTCCTCCTTGGCAATTATTTGACTTTTAGCATCCCTTTGATAACTTTCATGAATATGGAAAATATGATTTGGACATTTTGACTCAATGCAAAATTTTTTACATTAAAAATCCTCCCTTCCCAATATTTCTTGTCCTCAAGAAATTTCAAACATGGTTGTTGAAGAACCTGTTTTTTGTATGATTCTTTGAAGTTGCCATTGAGCTGCCCACCTTGAGTCTTTGAGATTCCATGAAGATTTCAGAGAGGAACGACCATAATTTATGCTGCACTACTCTGATTAACATCTCCTTATTAAATGGGGAATCCATATACCATACTTCTTATTTCCCAAAGAATTTGAAATCAATGGTACTATAAACTATCCTAGGGTCCCATTACACTCCAACAATTAAGAGTGCTCTCCAACCCATACATTTGGAAAGAGAATTCTTGGATCCCAGTTTATTGTATCCATTCTTCCAAACATCATGAGTGCATAATATATATCATCAAAGTATATAACAACATAATAAGAATGTACATCAAGGAGGTGCCTCACCAAGAAATCAAGAAAGTGCTTATACCTCCCAGTGAGTAGAATACCATTTGCCAAGTACATACATGCTTCAAGTGACCAATCAAATATGCTCCAATGAAATAGGTGAGTATCCCATGTCCTGTAATTTGGCTCCAAAAGGAAGTGATATGCATCAAAATATTCATCCATGTATTCTTTCATCCAAGAATTGAATGAAAAATCTCCACTCAAATTTGAACCAAATAGTGAGCAACAGAAACAAGGAGACTTCAAATGACTCAAAGAAGTATTACCCATACATCCATGAATGAGTGAATCATAAAGATATAACAATGTATGTGGCTGGTAACAAAAAATTTATCCTATCATAAGTCTATTCACCCTAGTGTTGGATGAATTTCCTCCAACATCAAATGAACCAAGTGTTGAGCAATAAAAACCATGAGTCTTCAAGTGACTCAAATGCATATCATAGGTGCATCCATGTAGATGTGTATCATCAGACAGTAACAAGGAATGCTGTGGCAAATGTGAATAATAATGTGCTCCAAATTATATGTAATGTGAATCAATATAATCATCCATGTGTTCTTTCATCCAATAAGAAATGGAGAACCTCCACCAAAATCTGAACAAAATAAGGAGCAAGGAAAAAATGAAGACTTCAAGTGGCTCAATGAAGTCTCAACAATACACTCATGAATATGTATATCATCATGTAACATTAAAGGATTTTTCTACAAATAATAATGTTCTTCAATCATATAACTCTTCACCCAAGTGTGGGATGAAGTTCCTCCAACTTCAAATAGACTAGGGAAGGAGCAAGGAAAATCATGAGTCTCCAAGTGACTTAAGTGAACATCATAGGTGCACCCATGTAGATGTGTATAATCATAATGTAAAAAAGGATGCTGCTTAAAATGTAAATAATATGCTGCTCTAATAATTCCATCATCAAAAGGAGAAATAGGATTTCCATGCTCTTCATGTGGCACCATAAAAAAGAAACCTTTCACCCATACTTCATTAGGATGAGTGCTGCAAAATTTAAAAGTGTAGGATGTAGGAGAAAGAACCAACTCACCCAAATGATCAGTAAGTGAAAAATTTTCATAATGTGAAGGATGCTTTGTAATATATTGGTATGATTATGCAGCTCCTTCAATAGTGTGAAACCGTTGTCATAGATTGGTTCCAATGTAGAGGAATCATGCTCTTCTTTAAAAATTGCATACCCTTCATCAAGAGACAATTCAAGTTCCTCTTCCACCACATAAATTGTTTGGATATATTCAAGTTCATATTCAAACACATCAAGTACATTCAAATTTACAAATTTCTCATGATCCACCATGTCATGAGAATCCTCCAAACAATCTACCATTTGACAATTTGAAACATAGGAGGAAAAACAAGTGTCTTGCAACTTTTCAAGAAGTTGCTCATTTTGAATTGTGAGCTTATTAATAAATTCATTATTCTTCAAGTAGGATTCATGTAACCATTCACTAAGCTCAATGAATTTTTTCTATAAAAAATCAAATACATGAAATTACCTTTGATGTTGCACATTGCTCTTTGTATCTTCTCCATGTCTTCAAGGAAGGATGGCTCCTCCAAGGAAGTAGCTCTCCAACAAGAATTTGATACCAATGCTTGAGTGTCATGGAGTATGTTAAGGGCCTATTGGATCTTATTTTCATTCATATGTAAGGACCCTTCAAGAAATTTATGATCTTGCAAATGAACCTCCTTATCTTCTTCCCTCTTTCTTGGACCAACTTCATGAAGCTCAAGTGGTGATGGGGAAGTTGATCTTGTTTCTTCTTAAACTACTACAAGGTCTTATTTTCATGTTTAATGTGATTTTGGCTTGCAGAAACATTTTTAAATCTAATCTCTATGTCACAAACATATATTTGTGAGCACCCATCAGTAGGTACTCCTTCATAGTTCAAGCATCCATGAGTAGATGCTCTTTGGTCCATGTCCGTAGTAGAATTTGTTTCAGAATGATATTCAATAGTTTCAAGGTAATATTCTTCCTTCTCATGTGATGTTTCCTCCTATTTTTCAAAGTAATTTTGGAGTGAATTTCTATCCTCTGTTAGAATAATCAACCCATAGTTAGCTACCTTAGACATTAATTTAATTATTTTTGTCTTATTTGCCTAGTTCATGTTTCCCACGTTGTGCAAGTTGTCATTTACCTATCCATAGTGGTCAAAATTGACTTATTTGACTCATGTAGCGCTTGGGAAAGCTCAAGGAATAAAATTTGCTTTATTCCTGGCCTCCTAGGCGCCCATCTGCTTTTTCTACTTTATTGTCTGCTTTTTCAGTGTTTTAAGGAAAAAGGAAAGGCTTGACTAGGTGAGGTTGACTAGTTTTTTGTCCTACACATCCTCCTCTCTTTTCTCCTTGGAAAAGCATGTATGAGTTGTCATTCCATCACTCTTTAGCTTGCCAAATCCATTTTGCTAATTCATGAGCTCCATGACAGATTTGGGATCAAATTTTTACACCTATGGAGGATTCGCTTAATTTTAGTAAGCCTACTTTATGCTATATTTGAATTGCTCCTCATGCATTCGAATACTTGATGTATTTTATTTATTCAGAAACCTATTATGTTACAGGGTTGGCTATTGTACACTGAGTTAATACAGTTTAGTGTTCATCTCCAATTTCAGTCTCTTTTGTGAGTGATTTTGCATGATCAATTGTTAATTGTTGTGAGTAAAATTAATCTATCACTGGGTTCAATTTCCACATGGTATCATAGCCATTGTAGATTGATTTATCTCCTTCAAAATAGTTTTGCAGGTTCGACATCAGTGACTGGGAGCCTTCTACTGACAGCCGGGACAGATTTTCTAAGCTATGGATCAATCACAGAAAACTATCTTGACTCCTTTCAATTTATTTGAATGGAAAGCAGAGATGGAGATACTATTGAGAGTTAAAGGGCTCTACAGGGTGACTATGGAAATAGAAGCAGAGCCCAAATGCAGCTGCAGAGAAGATAAAATGGCATAACAAAAGGGATGAGGCCTATGGTCTCCTATGTCTGAGTATTTCCAAAGACCTCCTTTTCCATCTTGATGGATTGACATCACCGAATGAAGTATGGGAGAAGCTTTCTGATATTTTTGGAAAGACAGATTAGATGAGGGGACATCAAATTGAAAATGAGCTGATTTCTCTGAGTCCAAATAGCTTTGAATCCCTGCAGCTATATTTCTCCAAGTTCAAAGCACTTGTTTTGCAGCTGAAACAGTGTGGAATCGAAAAGAAGTATGATCAGCTCATCCTGGCCATTCTCTCGAAGCTTGGCCCTGACTATTCAGTGTTTTTTTCGACCTTGTATGCCACAAAACTGATAGCTCAAACCTGGAAGATGCCTAGCCTTGCAGATTTCATGGAATCTCTCACACAAGAACAAGACAAGCTGGTGATGATGGGCACCATCAAACCATCCAAAGATCAAGCTCTAATTGCTAGAGATTCGAAGGTGGATTCAAAAAGCAAACAGAAAGCTAAAAATCCACCTGAGCAAAAGAGAGACAATAAACAGTCTCCGGAGGAGCCACAAGGTTCCAAGAAGAACTACCAGAAGAAGAAAAACAAAGGTGAAATGAACAAGTGCGCATACTGCAATAACGGAAATCACACTGAAAGCTCTTGTATGAAGAAGCAAATAGACATGTTGACCCAACTCCTAGAGAAGAATGGCATCTCCGTTCCAAAAATATCAAAGAAGAGAGAAGGAGGATCAAGTTCAGATGACAGAGAGAGAGTTCATGCATTGGTTGCTGGCACATCAAGCTCACCCAGTTTTATCATTGATTCTGGAGCTTCAAGACACATGGTTTTGACCAAGGAGGCCTTCTCCTCACTTGACATGTCGAAAGGAACACCTATAGTACTGGGAGATGACTCTCTCACTGAAAGTTTGGGAAAAGGGAGGATTGATCTTGATCATGGTCAGTTCAGCAATGTGCTATATGTGCCTAGTCTTGCCTCCAACCTCTTATTGGTGTACCATATGACTCACACTGGGTCTCCTAAGAAATTCATATTCTCCCCTGATGAAGTTGAGATCACAGAGATCTCAAGTGGTAGAGTCATTGCAAAAGGAGTTGCAAATCATGCTCAAAAGGTATACATGTTCTCACACTTCCTACCCTACTCAAACCCCTCTGCTCTTCTAATTCATACTAATGAAGCCAACAAGCTTTGGCATGAAATATTTTCCCACCTAAACTACAAATATCTTTCTGATCTTAGTGAAAAATAGATGGTCATAGGGTTTCCCAAGATAAAATTTTCCAAAGGAGTCTGCCAAGGTTGTATCCTAGGAAAACACCCAGAGCACAAATTTGAGAGAGCTAGTCATGAGAGAACCTCTGCACCCCTCGAGCTGATCCACAGTGATGTTCCTCGCCCATTCCCTCATATGTCCATGATTCAGGCCAAATATGCATTGAATTTTATTGATGACTTTTCCAGGTATTGCTGGGTTTACTTCCTGAAACACAAGTCTGAAGTTTTTGGCCTATTCAAAGTCTTTAAGGCTTTGGTTGAGAACCAGTCTGGGAGGAAACTCAAGGTCCTCAGATCTGACAATGGTGGTGAGTATGTCAAGTCTGAGTTTATAAATAATTATGCATATGTAGGTATTCATATGCAACATTCTATCCCTTACACACCACAACAAAATGATGTTGCTGAGAGGAAGAACAGATCACTGAAGGAGATGGCAACATGCATGATGGAGGCCAAAACTTTGCCACCAAAGTACTGGGCTAAAGCTATCAACTGTGCAGCCTATATTCAGAATAGGTTGCCTCATAAACAGCTTGATGGTATGACTCCCTTCGAAGCATGGAGTGGGCACAAGCCAGATGTGACCCATTTCAGGATTTTTTGGCTCAAAGGCTTGGGCTAGAATTCCAACAGAGAAGAGGAAGGATTTGCAGCCCCAAAGCCGAAAGTGTCTTTTTGTTGGATACTATGAAGATTGAAAAGGGTACAAACTGATAAATTTGAGCACAAACAAAGCCTTCATCGAAAGGTGTGTTCAGTTTGAAGAAGAACCCCTTGCAGTAGTGGAATTTGGAGAAGCCTCTTCTCCACCTGAACCTCAGGAAGTAAGTAAAGAGTTTGTTGAACATGTTGATTCTGATTTTTCTGATGGATATGAGTTTATTGTAGACCCTAAAATCCCTACAAGGCCAAAATGGGCAGCCAAGACACTACATGAAGCAGGAGAGCTAGCTGGGGATCCCAATGACCCAAGGAGGACTAGATCTCAATTTGAGAGTGGTCTGTGCATGAAGGATCCTACGTTTGCTGAAAAATTCTATTAGATGGTGGAGTATGATCCTCAAACATATTAAGAAGCAACAGGATATCCAATATGGCAAACATCCATGAAGGAGGAGTTCAGCTCACTCCAGAAGAGCAACGCATGGGAGCTAGTGGATATTCCCCCAAGGACAAAGTTAGTCCAGTGTAAGTGGGCCTATAAGACCAAATTTTCTGCTGATGGTTCACCACTAAAGTACAAGGCCAGATTGGTAGCCAAGGGCTACTCACAGGTTCATGGCATAGCTTACAGTGAGACCTTTGCCCCAGTGGCAGAGATGGATTCCATCAGGCTAGCCTTAGCCATTGCAGCCTCAAGGCAATGGGAGGTACATCACATGGATGTTAAATGTGCCTTCTTGAATGGAGATCTCATTGAAGAGATATATATGCAGCAGCCTCAAGGTTTTTCTACTAACCCTTCTCTTGTGTGCAGGTTGAGAAAGTCATTGTATGGGCTAAAGCAAGCCCCCAAGGCTTGGTATGCCAAGATCGATAGCTTCTCGCTATCACTGAATTTTGTTCGGTGAAAATCAGATCCAAATGTCTATTTGAAGTTAGTTAATGGTTCATTAATGATCATTGTGTTATATTTTGATGACCTCCTCATTACAGGAATCTCAAAGGATGAGATTGCTTCCTTAAAGGGTGCTATGAACCAACCCTTCTCCATGACAGATTTGGGGCTCTTAAGTCAATTTTTGGGGCTTGAGATTGCTCAAACCAAATCTGGAATCAAGGTGCACCAGTCCAAATATGCCTTGGACTTGCTAAACAAATTCAGAATGAAGGATTGCAAAGAAAGCAAAAATCCTTTCCTTTCAGGAGTGACGCTGGAAGAAGTTGATTCTTCACCTATGGTAAACAATACACGGTATAGGAAATTGATTGGATGTTTATTGTATTTGACACATACCAAACCTGATATTTCTTATGCAGTAAGTGTGACTTCTAGATACATGGATCAGCATCATGAGATCCATTGGAAAGTATCCAAAAGGATCCTTAACTTTGTTCAGGGAACAAGGACACATGGGATCTTCTACAAAGCAAAATCTGATCTTGATTTGATTGGATTTACTGACAGTGATTGGGCAGGTGATAGCACAGATAGAAAGTCCACATCAGGATATGTGTTCATGCTTGCAAAGGGGCCAATCAGCTGGTCAAGCAAGAAACAGAGTGCCATTGCACTCTCATCTACAGAAGCATAGTACAAAGGAGTTGTTAATGCAGCAACTCAATGTTTATGGTTGCAGGGATTACTTGGAGAGTGTGGCTTCAAATCAGAGTACTCAACTACCATCTACTGTGATAACCAGAGTAACATTAGAATCTACAAAGATCCAATTTAGAAACAGAGAACCAAACACATTGAGATCCATATGCACTACATTAGAGAGCTTGTGCATGATGGCACTATTCACCTACTCTTATGTTCATCTTCAAAACAAGTAGCTGATATCTTCACCAAAGAATTTTGTGAGAAGACCTTCAGCAAACTCAAATCACTGCTAGGGATTTCTTATCATGCTATGAAGCATGAGTGAAGACAAGATTTCCAAATTTTGTTTTACAATCCATGTTTAAGGGAGGATTTTCCCAAGTTGGTTTTGCCTCTTTCCTTGGTTGTATGGACATGCAGTATGTAAAAGGGTGACTAAGCCTTGTTGCTAGGCCCTATAATTTTTTGATATATTACTCATAAGTTAGGCTTAAGGGGGGTTTTAGAATAATCAACCCATAGTTAGCTACCTTAGACATTAATTTAATTATTTTTGTCTTATTTGCCTAGTTAATGTGTCCCACCTTGTGCAAGTTGTCATTTACCTATCCATAGTGGTAAAACTTGCCTTATTTGACTCATGTAGCACTTGGGAAAGCTCAAGGAATCAAATCTACTTTATTCCTGGCCTCCTAGGCACCCATCTGTTTTTTCTGCTTTATTGCCTGCTTTTTCAGTGTTTTAAGGCAAAAGGAAAATCTTAACTAGGTGAGGTTGACTAGTTTTTTATCCTACACATCCTCCTCTCTTTTCTCCTTGGAAAAGCATGTATGAGTTTTCATTCCATCACTCTTTAGATTTCCTAAGCCATTTTGCTAATTCGTGAGCTCCATGACAGATTTGGGATCATCTTTTTACACCTATGGGGGATTTGCTTAATTTTAGTAAGTCCGCTTTATGCTAGATTTGAATTGCTCCTCATGCATTCAAATCCCTGATGTATTTTATTTATTCAGAAACCTATTATGTTACAATTTTGGCTATTGTACACTGAGTTAATACAGTTTAGTGTTCAGCTCCAATTTCAGTCTCTTTTGTGAGTGATTTTGCATGATCAATTGTTAATTGTTGTGAGTAAAATTAATCTATCACTGGGTTCAATTTCCACATCCTATTCATGTACTACTTCTTCTACTTCACCTATTTCAGAACTAGGTGGTTCATGGCTCTCCTCCTTTTTCTCCTTTAAGCTAGCTAATGCATTTTTCCCCTTGGTATTCCTAAAATCAATATATTTTTCCCAAGTTTGGATAGCCAAAAATTCAAATCCTTTCATAATATTCTTGGTCATGTATTCAAGGATAGGTTCCATGATTTTTATTATCTCCTAACCATCATATGAGGTTCTCTTTTCATGCCTAGTCATAGTTTCCAAAAAAATGCCTTCTTCTCCTACTTTTGTTTTTCCTCTTCAACAAAAGCACTTTTTGGTTTCAATACATAATGGTGATCCCTGAAATATTGTACTCATAAATATAAGACCAAATTAGGTGCCAATATCATGCTCCAATACCACTGTAATGTCCCCTTTTAGGAAATTTTATTAAAATTCCCAAGTTTTCAATTTTTTCACAATTTTGGCTCTTGACTAGTTTTAATGTCTTGGTCTCCAAATCAGCCCAATTGCTACAAAATATTAAGATAAGGTGTATGAATGATATAATAAATTAATTATAATGTTTATGGTTCTATTTTGACCCTCAAAAAAATTCTGCAAGTTCGTACTAAATCCTGAACAAGATGGATGATTTTACATTTCAATTTTGGGCTCAAATCCCCCCCGGGGTAAGTGGTAGAAATGGCTTCCGAAATGTGCAGAAACCCACTCAAATTATTAAATTGAAGCACGGGATGTATATCATACATTATCAGAGACTCATATACATAACCAATTGAACTCCCATGGCTTTTATCACTTCATTCAATCAGATATAAAAAACTAATTTTGGACCCTTGGGGAAACGAGATGTAGTTTGCTCCAAATGATATGAAATTCGACCCAATGGGAAAAAAATATTAGTTAATGAACATGAAACCCATATTAGAAATTAATTTAATTTCATTCATTCATAAATCATCAATGGTGTACACATATATTCAATTCCATCAAGATTGCAAGAGTTTACAACAAGGTGTTGGGGAAATGGCACTGTTTCTTCAATATTGGACAATAATACATGAGATATATTGTATTTTTGAACTGAGATATTTCAAAACTTAAATAAAATATAATTTACATATAATACAAAATACTGGAGCAAGAGAAGCTCCCTCAAAGAGATGAATATCTCACCAAGTGCGCCTCACTCAATAGAGCTGAAATATGGTGAGAAAACTTGCGATGAATGGAAGAACAAGATGATATTGAGATTTCAATGAAATTCATATAACTTGAACCTGAAAATAAAAATCCATTAAATCTACATGAAATACCTGAGTTTCCTTTTCAAACACCAACAAGGATGGGAATCTTTCACCCTCCAAATTGGCTTAAGCAAGAAAATTAGTCATCCACTAGCTCTCACAATTCAAAAATGAGCAAAAGATTATTCTCATGGTTGATCCCTGTATTTTATAAAAATTATTAGTATTATAAGGTTATAAATCCATCCATAAATTAAATCCAAATCGAATTGGTGTGGCTGCTCATGCTTATGCCATGTGGCCTCTCTCTTCACTTTCCCTCTTCTCCCAAGTTTGAGTAGGAGCCTCTTGGCCTTCTCCAACTCCCAAATTCGACCTCTAAGATGATATATTCAGTCCTGACATGTCATTATGTCAATATTTAATCCTTAATATCTGACGTGTGTCATAATTGTCATAGAATATCCATCATTGGTGTCATAGATGTCATAAATGTAAGGGAAATCTAGCCAGCTGTCCATGAAACTCCCATTCGACTCTTCCTCTCCCATGTAAGTTACAATTCATCCAAAATTTGACCTATGAATTATATGGAAAATTATATTAACCTCATAATCCATCCCAAAACATTAGGCTTCCCATACATTCGAAATTACAAGAGGAGGATGCCATTTAACATAGGAATTCTAGCTTGAGTGGGCCCCATAGTCTCCATGTGTCTCCATTCTCCATAGCCATTTAAATTTTATCTTGTGTTTTTTTAATAAGATACATTATTAAATATTTATCCTCTTATAATGTATAAACATCATTTATTATCCCCCTTATTCCAAATCTCAAAGCTTCCACCCCCAACCTAGGAAACTAGTGATTTTCCTCCTTGGCAATTATTTGACTTTTAGAATCCCTTTGACAACTTTCATGAATATGGAAAATGTGATTTGGCCATTGTGTCTAAATGAAAAATTTGGGACATTACATTCCACACCTGAATTAGAAGTTTGTGGACTTGTAGAATCCCCATGTAATGGTGATGGTAGTGATGGGATCAAGAACTTAGACAAACTTTGTTGGGACTGTTCATTGATAGGATTCTTTGGTCTCCCAACTGTTCGACTCCTCAACACAACTGTATCATGTGAAGCCTCAATTGTAGTATTAGTAGTGTGATTATTTGATTTCATGTGTTCATTTAGGTAACTGACAATATTACCACTTGTCGGCACCAAAGAGAACCATCTATTGCATCGTATACATTCCACTCTTACTTTTTTCTTGTCCCCATAGATTGCAAGTGTTGCTTCCACCACCTTGAAAAAATTAGGCTCTTGCGTTTGGTTGAAATCATGTAGAATTTTGATTGCCTGATCAATCTCAAGTTGATCTCTAGCCACTATTGTCTACTTTTCTTTATTACCTGAAGGAATTTCATTAATTCCCAACATTGAAATTTGACATTGATGGGACCCTGTTGTCACTCGAAACTGGCACGCGGGTGCCGAAATCCCAAGCCGCAGGCGCACCGGCCCGACAAAAACCTCTCTCTCAAGAGGCCAATCTCACCAAACCTTCTCTCTCCTCACTTCAGGTTGGCTCTTCTCCAGCTCTAGGGGGGTTTCCCTAAGTTCGGATCTTTAAGGCAGGTGCAACTAAGGGCAGGGTGATCTGAAGAGGCTACCTTAGAGAAACTTGGGTAGCAGAAAAGAAAATAAGTCGGATTGATGGGCAAGAAGGGAAGGGAGGATCAGTCCTCAAGGGAAATGCCAGTGCTAGTATCAGAAGGGGGAATGGAGTCAGAAGGG
Organism: Pseudotsuga menziesii; assembly: GCA_001517045.1. Taxonomy (NCBI): domain Eukaryota; kingdom Viridiplantae; phylum Streptophyta; class Pinopsida; order Pinales; family Pinaceae; genus Pseudotsuga; species Pseudotsuga menziesii. Next base: position 169,266 of record LPNX010660458.1, on the reverse strand, counting down.
GAATCATAAAGGCTTTGCATTTTGTAGAAGGGAGATTAGGCTGGTCCGCTCCATAATCAGAGGCCAGGATAATGGTAGTATAATTGACTACTTTCCATTACTCCTAGACCTCCAAGAACATATCGGCGACAAGCAACTTGGCAGCCGCAAATGCTTTCCCAACGTGCTATATTGTTAGCCTTCTATGCCGGCATAGTCTACAACTTATGAAAACACAAGATTACCACTGAAAAACCCAACATGTCCAAAAAGCTCAACAATGAATTTCTTTATTAACTTTGGGGAAAAAATCCTCCCAGCCCAAAAACTTTCCATCGTTACAATGAAGAAGAACTTCTTCTTTTATAGGCCCTAAGGCTCTCTCCTCAATTTTTTAAAAGAAAAGAAAAGAAAATATATAAAAAAAAAGGAAAATGAAAGAGAAAAAGTGTGATCCGAGATCCACTTTTTTCTATACTAAAGTTTGAGAAAACTTTACTACACCATGAGTAAAACATTAAAGTGGACATCTCTTTGACTAGGAGCTGACACGCAAGAACACCCATGGTGAGAGTCAAATTTTCATGAGGTGAAACTCCGATCAAACACCTACTGGCCAGAGAATGATACGTGGCTCAAAAAATAACATTACTAACCCATGACCTGTTCTAGAAGACCCCCGAGCAGCTTCTAATGCGTGATGAAGATACTCCTCCGTGGCTGCCGAACAGAATTTGGCATGGAGTTCCACTAGCCTGTCAACTGACAGTTCTCTCCATTTAATTAGCTGCTGATGCATCTGGAAATGCGGGATGCGCTGACAGTCAATGTCACAGGATATTTCATGAAATCGACTGTTATTGCCACATGAAAACGCCAAGCTGTCGTGATAAATTGAATGCTGAACCAAAACGAATTCCAAATGGGAGATATGAATTTCGGTGTGCTCTGTCAGCTGCAACAACTACGGGATACAGAAAGGAAGTTTACACAAATCTTGTGAGGACATACTAATTTTCTTCGTTGAAACCTAGGCTCTGGTGTTTGAAAGTGAACAACCTTCAGTCAACAAAATGTGGAATTCTACCTTATAATTGGCAGCTACGTGTTTGAAATCCATGTGATGAGGTTCCAAGTTTGCCTCATATGAGAGCCTTTGAGATGCGCCAAGAATGATGCAATCTTCATTTTATATGTGCCCCATGAAGGAGTTAAATTCAACATTAACGTATGTGCCGTGTAGACACATGCATAATAGATCGTTGAAGTTGGAAAACATGTGTTGGTTGCCATCATAGACTCGGCTCTTAGAAAAGATCTAGTGTAGTGAATCACGCTCAATCTGAAGGATCGATAGTTTCCAGAACAAGAACAATCCATGTGCTAGGACTGTCGAGAAGTGTCCTGTTCAAGTTGTTGTCTGTGATTTATATTTCTATGTTCAAATAACACCTTATCGAAGCCTTATTTTACAGGAAATCTTTTGCAAACAGCATCAATTACAGCAACCCAACAATTAACTTAATATGCCTTACCTGCTGAGCCAAAAATGTGCATCTTCTCAACAACAACAGCTTGCATGGATTCCCTTGCTAGGTGCATCCTCGTAACCTGCAGATTTAGGTAATTTGTTCAGTTTCTTAAGAAACTCAGAAGCCTCTCTATCACTTCTATGGCATAATACATGGAGAAGAGTATCTGCATCTTTTATTGATTTCCTTCCATATCTCTTGGAATCAGGTCCTACAACAGCTTGTTCACTTGTATGCATCGAGTTCTCAATTACAGTGTGTGTCCCAAGGCTGTATAGTTTGGTGATTTGCTGTACTGGAGCTAATAAATTTTCAACCACACAATGTGGAATCCCATCTCCACCTGCCAAGAAAGAATCATTCCAGTTTCCTTGACTGAAATCAACATCTGTGTAAGTCTTGATTCCTCTCCCTCATGCTCTTTTGACCTCTCTCTGGTGGTCTGTCAGAGGATGCACTTTCCTTTCTATAAATAATAGAACTGAGACATAATCTATATCTTGGTTGTCATCCATGAAATTTAGCTTCTTCATTCCTTTAAAAAGGTTTACATTTTGGTTCATTTCATTATTCTCTTTCACAACTGTTTCTAACCTCTTGTAAGTTGCTTGAGGGAACTTCACTTGTCTCCCTAGAATGTTGTATCCTCTGCCATCTTCTAATATTTTGAGAATCAACAAGGACATTAAATGATGCTCGAAATGATGTTACCTTGTTTGGAAATTCCCCAGTTTGAAAAACCAGAGCATGTCCCGTTGGTATCAATATTCTCTGAGATATTTGGAGATAATTCATTTGCTGGCTCCAAAACATTTCCTTTTGGACAGTGTGGAGAACACGATACATTGAATCCAGGCAGAGTAATTTTCACTTTCTATGGTAAATTGCTAAGAACTGGAAGTAGTGATGCTGGGTAAAATAAAAAAGGAGTTTTTCCATAAATCTTTTCTAGGGCAGCAGTGAACTGTTGCTTGAAAAGTAAAGCAGGATACTTTGCCTCCACATCAAAAGATATACTTTGCAGTTTCTCCAATTGTCTCCAATGATCAATTTATCATTGCTTCCTCTCATTAAAACTTGAAAGCATAGAGGCTGCTTGCTCTCTAACCTCAACTTGATTGCCTGTAAGAAGCTTTTACAATTGATTTCACACAAGTTATGTCTCGAATCTTGACAAGAGGAACTATGCATGTACATGAAGGATTGCAAGAATATTAATGTTGCAACTCTGGTATGCCAGCTAGAGTCCTTACTTGAAGATATAAGAACAATGATGGATGCTGACAGATATGGTTGTGGAATTATATGCCATTTTAACAGTGCTAAAGCCTTTAGATAATTCCTTATAGTGAAGATATTCCATTTCTCCCATAATCATCATCTTTACCTTTCAGCTTTTAGAAGTTGCTTTGGCACTCCCATATTTCGTCAAACACTGTATTGTAATTTTGAGTCCTCACTCCTCCAGTGTTGATATCAGTGTTGATTATGCTTACTATCCCACAAACTGTAACCACACCACCAGGTATGCATGCATTCACTAAATCTTCAGTTAATTCACATTTTTTACAGTTCAGGGCATTTTTCCTCTTCATGAGTTGAGCCTGCAACAGCTCCTATAAATAGTGTTTAAGGCGCTTCAAAATGAAAATGCATTTTGAGGGGTAACATCTGGCTCCATGGGGGACGTGTGCTCTTGGAGAGAGCATGCGAGAACCTCAGAATCACTGAGTATCAGCAGACCAATTTGAAAAAAAATGTGATAGGATGGCTTCATTCACATCCCACACTTTATTGCAAAACCAAGAAGAACTGACTGAAAATTTAAATACTCATGCAAGAGCTTATTTCTTCCTACCTACCTAACTTAACATGAATCTAGACACTGTTAAGTGTATGCATACAACCAATGAAGCCATTCTAGCATATTTACCATGCCAAACTTCCTTTTTTTGAGCTTAGCTAGTGAATGAAACAAAGATATATTCATCATAAGACAACTATGCCTTGCAATCTGCTCATGAATGAAGCTGAACTGTAACATCAGATTATTAGGCAAGAAGAAGTTATACTAGGAAGAATCAAACCGTGCACAAGAAGGCTCTATCCACTGGTCGATAGGGCTCACATACAGCCCTTCATTATCAAACCGCTCAAGCTGATCTGCAGAAACAACATCATTACCTTCAATACGATGAACTTGAGACAAGTCCACATCTTCCGAGTGAAGTTGTTCAGGAACTTGGGGCAGCTCCATCTTTTCATCATGAAACTGTATATGAATATGGGGAAGCCTCACATCTTCTATTTCAACCATATCCGGGATCTCTTCAGTAATGTCTTCGACCAAGGTTTCTTGTACTGCTTCCTCAACGAGAAATTCCATGGTTTGTTCTTCATGAATCTCTTCCTCAAGTTCGTGATGGACCCTAGGGATGAGAGCATCATATTTTTTAGCAAGCTGCTCAATCTCATCTACTGTCCCATCGTGCCAGCGGAGGAGAAACCTCTCGAAAAAATTTGGCACTGAATCTATGGATTTATCCAACAAACCACAAAACCAGGTATTTGCATTATTTACCAAAGTTATGGCAAAAACAATCATAATTTCATCCTCATGATGAACATTAACATCAGCCATCAGTTTGCAGAAAGAGGCAATATGATGGGTGGCTGAAACACCATCATTTCCATGAAATTCGGGAAGAATATCATGAATCTCAGGGTCGTAGCACTCACTAGGAAATCCATGGACTTTCGAGAAGTCCAGTGGGTCGTAAGCCTTGTGACACATATCCCATGGTTCTTCCATAAATCAAACAATGCGGTACTTAATTTGAAAAGACGTGTTAAATCATACCTCATACCAAACTTGTGGAGTCGCCAAGGTGAGCTTGAAAGCCTTCTGATGAGTGTGCTCACCTCTACGCCCAATCGGATCCTCAAATCTGTAAAAGGACAAGGGCTCTGTCCCTTCGTGGAGTTGCCATGTGAGAGGAATAATCTGCAACGTAATCTCCCACAGATGTTAATGAAGCATAGTCTTCAAAATCCGGGAACTAGACTTTGTCCCCGGCAACGGCGCCAAAATGTTGTCGCCCGAAACTGGCACGCGGGTGCCGAAAGCCCAAGCCGCGGGTGTGCCATCCCGGTGAAAACCTCTCGAGAGAGAGGCCAATGTCACCACACCTTCTCTCTCCTCTCTTCAGGCTGGCTCTTCTCCAGCTCTAGGGGGGTTTCCCTAAGTTCGGATCTCTAAGGCAGGTGCAACTAAGGGTAGGGTGATCTGAAGAGGCTGCCTTAGAGAAACTTGGGTAGAAGAAAAGAAAATAAGTCGGATTGATGGGCAGGAAGGGAAGGGAGGATCAGTCCTCGAGGGAAATTCCAGTGCCAGTATCAGAAGGGCGAATGGAGTCAGAAGGGGAATCAAAAAGGCTTTGCATTTTGCATAAGGGAGATCAGGCTGGTCTGCTCCATAATCAGAGGCCAGGAGAATGGTAGTATAACTGACTACTTTCCATTACTCCTACACCTCCAATAACATAACGACGACACGCAACTTGGAAGCCACAAATGCTTTCCCAACATGCTAGATTGTTATCCTTCTATGCCGGCTTAGTCTACAACTTATGAAAACACAAGATTACCACTGAAAAACCCAACATGTCCAAAAAGCTCAACAATGAATTTATTTATTACCTCTGGGGAAAAAATCCTCCCATCCCAAAAACTTTCCATCGTTATAATGAAGAAGAACTTCTTCTTTTATAGGCCCTAAGGCTCTCTCCTCAATTTTTTAAAAGAAAAGAAAAGAAAATATATAAAAAAAGGAAAATGAAAGAGAAAAAGTGTGATCCGAGATCCACTTTTTTCTATACTAAATTTTGAGAAAAATTTACTACACCATGAGTAAAACATTAAAGTGGACCTCTCTTTGACTAGGAGCTAACATGCAAGAATACCCATAGTGAGAGTCGACTTTTCATGAGGTGAAACTCCGATCAAACACCTGCTAGCCAGAGAATGATACGTGGCTCAAAAACTAACATTACTGACCCATGACCTGTTCCAGAAGACCCCCGAGCAGCTGCTAATGCGTGATGAAGATACTCCTCCACGACTGTCGAACAGAATTTGGCGTGGAGTTCCACTAGCCTATCAACTGACAGTTCTCTCCATTTAATTAGCTGCCGATGCATCTGGAAATGCGGGATGCGTTGACAGTCAATGTCACAGGATATTTCATGAAATCAACTGCTATTGCCACATGAAAACGCCAAGCTGTCATGATAAATTGAATGCTGAATCAAAACGAATTCCAACTGGGAGATATCAATTCCAGCGTGCTCTGTCCGCTGCAACAACTACGGGATACAGAAAGGAAGTTTACACAAATCTCGTGAGAACATACTGATTTTCTTCGTTGAACCTAGGCTCTGGCGTTTGAAAGTGAACAACCTTCAGTCAACAAAACGTGGAATTCTGCCTTATAATTGGCAGCTACGTGTTTGAAATCCATGTGATGAGGTTCCAGGTTTGCCTCATACGAGAGCCTTTGAGATGCACCAAGAATGATGCAATATTCATTTTATATGTGCCCCATGAAGGAGTTAAATTCAACATTAACGTATGTGCCATGTAGACACATGCATAATAGATCGTTGAAGCTGGAAAACACGTGTTGGTTGCCATCATAGACTCAACTCTTAGAAAATATCTAGTGTATTGAATCACGTTCAATCTGAAGGATCAATAGTTTCCAGAACAAGAACAATCCATGTGCTAGGATTGTCGAGAAGTGTCATGTTCAAGTTGTTGTCTGTGATTTATATTTCTATGTTCAATAACACCTTGTCGAAGCCTTAGTTTACAGGAAATATTTTGCAAACAGCATCAATTATAGCAACCCAACAATTAACTTAATATGCCTTTCCTGCTGAGCCAAAAATGTGCATCTTCTCAACAACAACAGCTTGCATGGATTCCCTTGCTAGGTGCATCCTCGTAACCTGCAGATTTAGGTAATTTGTTCTGTTTCTTAAGAAACTCAGAAGCCTCTCTGTCACTTCTATGGCATAATACACGGAGAAGGGTATCTGCATGTTTTACTGATTTCCTTCCATATATCTTGGAATCAGGTCCTACAATAGCTTGTTCACTTGTATGCATCGAGTTCTCAATTACGGTGTGTGTCCCAAGGCTGTATAGTTTAGTGATTTGTTGTATTGGAGCTAATAAATTTTCAACCACACAATGTGGAAGCCCATCTCCACCTGCCAATAAAGAATCATTCCAGTTTCCTTGACTGAAATCAACATCTATGTAAGTCTTGATTCCTCTCCCCCGTGCTCTTTTGACCTCTCTCTGGTGGTCTGTCAGAGGATGCACTTTCCTTTCTATAAATAATAGAACTGAGACATAATATATATCTTCGATGTCATCCATGAACTTTAGCTTTTTCATTCCTTTAAAAAGGTTTACATTTTGGTTCATTTCATTATTCTCTTTCACAACTGTTTCTAACCTCTTGTAAGCTGCTTGAGGGAACTTGACCTGTCTCCATAGAATGTTGTATCCTTTGGCATCTTCTAATATTTTGAGAATCAACAAGGACATTAAATGATGGTCCAAATGATGTTACCTTGTTTGGCAATGCCCCAGTTTTCAAAACCAGAGCATGTCCCGTTGATATCAATCTTCTCTGAGATATTTGGAGATAATTCATTTGCTGGCTCCAAAACATTTCCTTTTGGACACTGTGGAGAGCATGATATATTGAATCCAGGTAGAGTAATTTTCACTTTCCATGGTAAACTGCTAAGAACTGGAAGTAGTGATGCTGGGTAAAATAACAAAGGATTTTTTCCATAAATCTTTTCTACGGCAGCAGTTAACTGTTGCTTGAAAAGTAAAGCAGGATACTTTGCCTCCACATCTAAAGATATACTTTGCAGTTTCTCCAATTGTCTCCAATGATCAATTTATCATTGCTTCCTCTCATTAAAACCTGAAAGCACAGAGGCTGCTTGCTCTCTAACCTCAACTTGATTGCCTGTAAGAAGCTTTTGCAATTGATTTCACACAAGTTCTGTCTTGAAGCTTGGCAAGAGGAACTATGCCTGTACATGAAGGATTGCAAGAATATTAATGTTGCAACTCTGGTATGCCAACTAGAGTCCTTACTTGAAGATAAAAGAATAATGATGGATGCTGACAGATATGGCTGTGGAATTATATGCCATTTTAACAGTGCTAAAGCCTTTAGATAATTCCTTATAGTGCAGATATTCCATTTCTCCCATAGTCATCATCTTTACCTTTCAGCTTTTAGAAGTTTCTTTGGCACTCCCATATTTCATCAAACACTGGATTGTAATTTTGAGTCCTCACTCCTCCAGTGTCGATATCAGTGTTGATTATGCTTACTATCCCACAAACTATAACCACACCACCAGGTATGCATGCATCCACTAAATCTTCAGTTAATTCACATTTTTTACAATTCGGGGCATTTTTCCTCTTCATGAGTTGAGCCTGCAACAACTCCTATAAATAGTGTTTAAGGCACTTCAAAATGCAAATGCATTTTGAGGGGTAACAGACCCTGTTTTCATATGATTGTTTTTGAAGTTACGAATTGTTCGCGCTACCAAGGCTACTTCCCCTGTTCCTTAATAAATGCCATGCATTTCACAACGGATATTTATTTTAGGTTTTCCATTTTCTAAATATTCCTTTAGTGTTATATTATCATTGACAAATTCTTCCATTAAACTATTCACTTGATGTTCCCAAGATGCCAATACATTAGGATCAACCACAACTTGTTCCACTGACTCGAACACTTTACCAACTCTTGGTTGTTTATGCATAGGTTCCTCCACATTCCCTTCAATGTTTTCATAGATTGGTGTTCTTTCCATTACATGTGATTCTAATGTATCAGCAACCATTGTGCATACTTTCCTCTTAATGCCTACATTTGTTGTTGTAGGTTTACTTCTTTCCTCTTGCTTTGCATTTAAAGAACATCCAATTGAGCCAATAATAAAATCAAAAGGATATTCAAGGAATTCATCATTCACAATTTCAGAATGGATATCATCATATGTACAACCTTTTTGACACTGGACTATGCCAAGGGGTCAATTCTCTTCACCAATAAAAATTCCAAAGTCCACAACATCACTTGGATCCATTTGCATTTACATCCATGTGTACCTTTTAGTTGGGTAAGAAATGAATAAAATTGTAACAGTTTTTTCAAAAGTTTGGATATTATAAGGCTACAAAATGAGGTGAGTGCATCCATAAATAAATGAAAAAAAAAGTAATTCAAATTTACACATGGATATTAGTTCATTAATAAAACAAAGAGCTAGGAAGCAAGGTATGCACTTTCAATTCAAATCTCTAAAAAGGATGAAGAAATCTTACTATCGGGATGAAACACCTTGAAACAAAATGTATTGTTAGTGTCTTATTCAAATAACCCTCCCCAAACTCAAAATTCAGCTTCAATGTACCTGCAAAAGATCAAAAGTTGATCAAAACAAGAGATGAAAAAACATAGAGGTGATCAAAGGTCTTTGTTATTTTTGGAATTTAGTCTTGTTCTTTTTTATGAAAATTCCCCAAGCATTACAATCCAGTCTAGGAAATGATAAAAACATCCTAATTGACTAAAATTCCCAACCTGCAAGCCTAAGCTCTATTCTACGTGGTGTTTGGCCTTGGGGTAAGAGAAAAAACTTAGTAATAAGTGAACTCACCTAATAAATGAAGAATGGTCCAAGAAGAGATAAATTTGTTCAATAGTCACTCACAAAGTTCAAGTAAACCATTTTGGAAAATTCCTACATAAATGCAACAACTCTTAAATTCACTCCCTAGATCTTTGAGATAAATTTTGCATCCAAATGGTAAAGATTACGTAGTTGTTAGAGATTCCATAGCTCTACAACACAATGAAATTGCAGCCATAACACTTTAAGCGACCTAAATCATTTACATTAGTGTGAATAGGTATTGCAGCTCTAGTGACAAGTAACAAAGAGAAATCAGCAAGATTTTGGAAGGGAGGCATTTAATTTCACATCATAATCTTAATATGCATACTCCTTTTATCATCAACATTGTCGATCTAGTCAAACTGATGTAGACAGTGCTGGAATTACTCTTACACAAGTTTTTAGCTATGTAGAAGATATGTGATGACACATCCTTTGTTAACATAACATTGGACTGGTCACCTTTTGGTAAACAAGGCACATATACTATAGAATGCATAACATGTTTTATAAATGTAATATGAAAAAAATGAATTATCAAACTTCATATAACGGCAATTAGTATTAAATATAGTTCTGAAATTACTCTTCTTCTATTAAATAATTTAGTTATGTAGAAGATATGCTATGAATTATTCTTTGTCAACATTGGATTGGTCACCTTTTAGGTTGTAAGCAAGGGGCATATAATAGGATATATAAAATGTTTTTTTAAGGTTATAATGTGCCGAAAATGAATTATCAAACTTCATATAAAGAGATCTAGTTCAGAGACTCTTCCAGATAGCTACATTGAGAGGTCAGATAACCAACTTCACCACCAAGATCAAAATACCAAGGAATACATCCCATCTTCATCCTGACTTCAAAAGATGTCTACAAGGGAATACAAGAAGAACCCAGTCATGGCTTATCTAGGGAGTTACTTATGGACCTGGCAAGAAACTAATACAAGAGGAGATCAACATCTACCTCAGACATCCAAAGGATGTGAAAAATCTAAATTTTTGCATACTCTTGAAAAAATAAACATCAAATATGTCAAAGAGAGTAGGTCAAGCTCAAATTAAAAGAGCTTCATTGATCCATTCCCCATTATTTCACCTTCACATATTTTAGTGAACTATAAGAGGCCATATACCATAGAGAGTGCCTCCTTCGATAAGCCATCTGCCTTCTTGTTGTATTCTCTGTAGACATGAGAAAAATCAAGGGAAAGAAAGGATGATTCAAGATTCATGATAGTTTGACACCATCCATATTCTTGATTCTTGAGAAGAGTTATCATTGTCACCAAAGCAAATACTTCCCTCACTTTGTGTTTAATCCAACACATGGAGCACTTACCTAAGAGCAACTAAGTTGTAAAGATAGATGTAATTTCAGAGAGACTTAGGTTGCTACATCAACAATGAATGATTTCTTGCTATAAATCAAGTTGATGTTAAATAAATGTTTTCAGAAAGATGTTAGTTGATGTTAAGTTGATTTCAGAAATGATGTTAAATGATTTCAGAAATGATGTTAATTGATTTCAAAACTATTTTCAATGTTCTTTATTAGTGCAGAGTTACAGTTCGAATATTAATTAATGTATGTGTAAATTCCCTCAAACTGTAGATATGAATTATTAATTCAATTACTCCTATAAAACCTTCCACAAATGTGTCTTTTCAAATAGATATGGTCCGTTTTGAAAATTTTGTAAGATCTTAGCTTTGTATAAGACCAAGTTTACATTTTTTCTATGATGCTTAATGATGCACAATGTGCTATGAATCCAAAAGACACCAATAGTATTTTTTGGTGCTACTTTAATTATGTGAACCATGGCTTCAGTATAAATGTAGAGGAGCCTAGTTGGGAAAGAAGATTCACAAATATATTCACAACTCCCTAAAAATATTCATAGAAGATTTAAATATTAAATGTGAATGATAAAAACCATCAAAAGTACACAATTGAGAACTATGATCAGCCCTACTAGAAGCGACAACAATTTATGCATTATATAGTTCTCTAATGACCACACCACGAGGTGTAAGTTTCATGTATTCCCATCACCAAAGTGAAAAATTTGATAAATCATGAGTAGATTAGCAAATATTTCAAGAACAAGGAGAACAACATTGATGCATCCATTAGTGAACTGCATAGTCTCTCATCCTAAAACATCAACTTGTGTAGAGTCACCAACTACAATTTGTAAAATGATACTATTAGATGTATAAGGATGCATCTCATGAGATTGAATCATATGGTGTGAGGTGCAATAATCAGGTATTCGGTTGTTTGAAGATGCTTATAAGGCTTGACTAGACAGATTACACATGATTTATAAGATTTATATTGGAAAAAGTTAAATAAAAACATTGTAAGATTTATATGGATAAAATTTATATACATGCTATTCCAAAGTAAAAAGGGGCAATCCCAAAAGCATCTAGAATCAATATATAGAAAAAATTTCTATATGAATCAAAAGGATAATAAGGAAGGGCACTTAACCAACAACAACAAAAAAACTTCTCAGTGGAATGAGGGATCAAATGGACCTTCACAAAATCAAGGATAATTCTCTTCGCTTTGTCCACTTCACTGTTGTGTTCCACAAACTATGAGGGATCAGTAGGGACTGTAACCTTCTCATCAACAAAACACCAAAGGTTAACCTCCTCCAATAACATCTGATGTCTACAATTCCAAGGAGTGAAGATTGTGGCAGCTTCCAACAGATCACACTATGTAAGACCTAGACTGACCATCCTTAGAACTCCTAGAAAACATCGCATCCAAAGATGTCAGGCTGAAAGAAAATCGATAAGCAAAACCTATCACAAGTTCAGAACGCCTCTCTCATGCATAAACAACACTCCAATACCTAGGGAAACTAGGGCATCAAACCCAACAACTATCACAGGTCTTGATGCTTAAGCCTTATTTCAGGGATAAATCGGCTTCAATCACTAAAGATAAGGTATAACACCCAGTGAAATCCTCTGACATCTCCCTCCCATAGGGAGAATTCGACTCCATACACAACTCCTAGAAGATGTTTGGAAACATGCTATGATACCATGTTAATTTTCAGCACACGGTACATAGATCTGAACTCAAAAACTAAACCCTAACAATAAGGAAACTAAAAACTACTAACATCTCTCAAAAGAACAAAGTCTGAACACTAAACCTACATACACATATAGTCCGAAAATACAAACAACAAGAAAAAATATGAACTCTCAATCACATCTACTTATATTGACTCAGAAATAAGAAATTCAATGCACTGGCTCAAAACTAAAGTCTCACAAACTCCTACTGTCATGTCTGCATAGCGAGCCTATCACAGGTCTTAATGCTTAAGCCTTATTTCAGGGATAAATCAGCTTCAATCACTAAAGATAAGGTATAACACCCAGTGAAATCCTCTGATAGCTCCCTCCCACAGGGAGAATCCCACTCCATACATAGCTCCTAGAAGATGTTTGATAACATGCAATCATACCATGTTAATTTTCACCACACGGTACATAGATCTGCACTCAAAAACTGAACAGTAACAATTAGGAAACTAAAAACTACTAACATCTCTCAAAATAGCAAAGTCTGAACACTAAATTTGCATACACATACAATCTGAAAATACAAACAACAAGTAAGAATCTGAACTCTCAAACACATCTTCTTATATTGACTAAGAAATAATAAATTCAATGCATTAGCTCACAACTGAAGTCTCACAAAGTCCTACTGTCATCTCTGCATAATGAGCCTATCGCAGGTCTTGATGCTTAAGCCTTATTTTAGGGATAAATCAGCTTCAATCACTAAAGATAAGGTATAACACTCAGTGAAATCCTCTGACAGCTCCCTCCCACATGGAGAATCCCACTCCCTACAGAGCTCCTAGAAGATGTTTGATAACATGCTATGATACCATGTTAATTTTCAGCACACGGTACATAGATCTGCACTCAAAAACTAAACCCTAACAATTAGGAAACTAAAAACTACTAACATCTCTCAAAACATCAAATTCTGAACACTAAACTTGCATACACATACAATCTAGAAATACAAACAATAAGTAAAAATTTGAACTCGCAATCAAATCTGCTTATATTGACTCAGAAATAAGAAATTCAATGCACTAGCTAAAAACTAAAGTCTCACAAACTCCTACTGTCATCTGTGCATAGCGAGCCTATCACAAGTCTTGATGCTTAACCCTTATTTCAAGGATAAATCAGCTTCAATCACTAAAGGTAAGGTATAACACCAAGTGAAATCCTCTGACAGCTCTCTCCCATTGGAAGAATCCCACTCCATACACAACTCCTAGAAGATGTTTGATAACATGCTGTTACCATGTTGATTTTCAGCACATGGTACATAGATCTGCACTTAGAAACTAAACCCTAACAATTAGGAAACTAAAAAATACTAACATCTCTGAAAACAGCAAAGTCTGAACACTAAACCTGCATACACATACAATCTGAAAAAACAAAGATCAAGTAAAATTCTAAACTCTCAATCACATCTGCTCATATTGACTCAAAGATAAGAAATTCAATGCACTAGCTCAAAACTGAAGTCTCACAAACTCTTACTGTCATCTCTGCATAGCGAGCCCTGCCTTTCTTTTATAGAATAAGAAAGGCTAAGGTTAAAATGAATTGCAATCATCCATGTGGTGTTCTCTAGGCTAGGAGAAAACCCTAACCCTAACTCTCCCTAGATTCTACATGTATCACTCTGCCAGGAATAGAATTCCCATTAAGAGAGAATTGAATGCATGAAAGCATATTCCTCCCTCCTAGGTAACTATGACCTGTCCCAGATCTGGCCCACTCCCTTGATGCATGCACTTTCATAATTTAAGAACTGACCTTAACAAAAGAAAAAAATACCTTTAACTAATGAAAATGCATGTGTTGTCCTAAATCTGGGACAACACTTCTACAACAAGAAAAAGCTAATGTTGGCTCTCTAATGCATGCATCCTCAACAACACCTAGATGACTACAATCCTTTATAGAGGCCTAATTAGTGTTGCACCTCATCCTTTCCACCACTGCTTCACCCTCATCCAACATGCCTCATTGCTGTGCACAAAAACCTAGGGGAAGGATCTGTTGTAGTTGCTGAAGGAAAATAGTTACCAATGCAACAGATAAAATATAAGGACAATTATAATAATGGTTGGGGATAATGTTGGCTGTCTATTTTGTCACTTTTTGAACCTATTAACCTCCTTAAACCAATGGATTTTGGCCTAGTTTTTACACGGCCATTTGCTCACAAATCAACATTATTTTCCTAGCCTCTTACACATATAAATAAAAGTATGATGGATTATTCTTTACAAATATTTATTAGTTTATTTACATGAATTTTAACTAATAGTGGGATTATTACAAATGGAATAGACATATTGCATAGATTAAGGATGCTACACTTCACACGCATTCACTACTTTATAAGGCCTTGAGCATAAAAATTCCAACACAAGGTTCAAACGTATAGTCTACATAATTATTCCAATTCTATAAGTAGTATCAATGCATATATGGTATGAAGGGAAACGTACCCTCCCAACCAGCTATCCTGAAATATATATGTGGCATTTACTATAAATTTGTGAAGTACCTAAATTAGGTGTAGTTCTAGAATTAACCTTATGTAACTAATTGTAAGTATATGGGGTCTTTTAAATGAACATGTTATCACTCCAGGAAACTACCTAGGGTTATAAGCTAGGTATGCCTGGTAACTTGAGAATTCAATGTTTTTGGTGTTTTTGTAAAGATGGATCAATGGGATGACTAAATCTGAGCATGACATTCAGACCTTCAGTATGATAAATAAATGAAACAGTGCTCTCAAGAATTGATCAATCAGCATATAATATCAAAGGTGGATGAAGAACAAATGTAACCAAACCAATACATAGTAGGGCTCGAGAGACATTTAAGAAACTAATACCAAGCTGTGAGCTAAACAATGCAAAGTAAACATTCACATTCGAAGCTAGACAACACTGATATAGTGAAAGAGAAAGTGGAAACTGACATCAAAGCTGAGAGAAGCCTGTGATCTATATTAGCATGATAAAGCTGAGTACCATAGCAGAGAATTTGCATCCAAAATCGAACCACTACAAAGTCTTGGTTCTCAGGATTTATAGCCTTTACACAATAGTTTTCAGATCCTAAAAAATGTGGATCTGATTTAGTTAACTGAAACTAACTGAACAACAATACTAAAAGACTTGAACTAGTCCCTGAAATCAAGGAGATGACATTAAGTAATTCTCCTTCGATTTGTGCTAAGTGCTCGATGCAGAAGAGCTAGCCTTCAAAGGCTCGGTGGGCTGGGCTGGCGCATAACAATTGAAGTCATTGATGTGGCAGTCGACTTTCAGTGGTATTCCTTGAAACAAGGTCGAATTCATTAATGACGCCCTACTGACTGAAATCTCGCCCAAAGGTCTTCAGATACGGATAAAATAATTCATGATATATCTCTTACAACTGGTCTTATGCCATTTCCACGAACAAAAATGATATCTGGGAAAAAGCATAGAAATCTGTCAAAACCAGCTTTTGGCAATTTACTACTCTGTTGATTTCATGCCTTAACTGCCGGAAGTCAGTTCTTTTGGCAGCTAATGAGGTCGGTGGGGCTCGCCTAAGCTGCAAAACGCTGTAACTGTTCCAAACTTTAAAACCCAAAACAACGCTAATCACCAATAGTCAGTCCTTTTGGCAGCTAATGAGCTCTGTGGGGCTCGCCTAAGCTGCCGAAAGCTGAAGAATTCCTGAAAAAACTGCCTTTGAAAAAAATCGTTTTTCTCAACCGTCCGATGTCCGTTTTGCATGTTTGAATAGTCGATTTTTATCTACATATCATAATCTATCCACTGGTGCTTCCAGATTTGAATTTGGAGTTCGGGAAGGTCATCAAAATTGCCCCGCAAGATCACGCGATTTCAGCAAAAAATTCCTCTTTGCCGATCTTTGCTGTTCTTCCATTGTAGCTCTGAGCGAAAGCTTCAGCAAGTGGCTGGTTGAAGGTAGTGAGTCTCTCATAGTAGTAGAAAACACTTGTAGACTTGAAAAACTCGGCCACTTATGGATGGGATTCAAGATACCAGACCCCATCTAACTCTGTCCTGAGGGGCAGATTTGTCTTTGCCATGAGCTGGATGATGACCTGTCACTAAAATATGTAGATGCCATATGCCAAGAAGAGACACTTTCCCTTTAATTCGAATCAGAACATAATATGATGAGTCACAACACTAGACTAATGTTTCTTGCAAAACAGATCTCATCTATCACAAGAGGGCTGTACCACTTGACTTGTCTTGATTAATGGTTCAATTAGTGAACGAACCATGCAAAGCAGAAACTTGATAAATGCTGAGCAAAGCATAGAATCGAGACTTAGTATTTTCAATATTGCTGTTCATGGAATAATAAATTCAACCTGTTTTCAAAGAACTTGGAACGGGAGCTTGAAAACCAGCTACTTCAACATTTAATGTTGGAAGAAATTAATCTGTCAAGAACCTTATCATTTGCAGAAGATGAATACGGCATATGACTTGACATTGGAGCGTGCGAAAGCACAAGATTTTATTTTTTACACATGGAAACATTTTCGGCAGTTAAGGCCGTTCTGGCAAACCATCTTAGCTGCCGAAACTGACCTGCTTCGGTAATTAAGTAAACTTCCACAGATTGAGTTCACTGCCGAAAGCAAAAAAATTTGGATTTTGAAGCACAAGACTCACAGATATAAAAATTTTAACCCATTCTATCACCCAAAATGGCGGTGTACTTTTTGGGAGATAACAGAACAGTTTTAAGATAGCATACCAAACACTATAAATGATGGTCTCTATCATTGGAGGGGAGTAGATTATGCATAGTGTTATCTCTATATTCATTTTCAAGTGAAATGTAGAGACAAGATGGAATAAGAAGATTGTGGTGTCATTAAAAAGTCCAAGAAAATATATTCTTAGAAGAAATATAATTGATCAAGTGATATGAAGTTGTTGAGTTGATTACAAAACTAAGTACACTCTCTTAACAAGTCTTGTAGTGTTTTGGAATCATCTTCAAAGATGAATGTGAAATAGGATGTCATATATCTTAAAGGAAGAAGTTACGATAGCTCTGAAGATCACCTTTCATACCTCAAAATGATTAGGGACAACAACTAGGAGTAAGCATAGAAATTGCAAGCCTAGGGGGATTAGTTCCTATAAATGAAAAGCTACAGGACAAAAGGGACAAACTTCAACAGTAAAGCTACACCCATTGCAAAATCAAAGAGATGACAAGTAGTAGAAGACTGCAGACCAAGGATGAATAAGGTGCATGTCTTGATTGTGTAAGTCCAATTTGGTACTATTTTGGTAAACCATGATTGAACTATGAACTACATGACTGAGATAGTTTGACTGGGATTAAGAATCATATTATGACTATTCTTGAAAATTATTTAAGGGCCCAAGTCTCTACATTAACCATTGTTAAAATCTCTTTGAAGGGATAATCTAGTTTGATAAGAAGGTACTCATGAACTGATGACACACTGATGATATGACAACCAATTGAAGAATCTGATATATGATTGAAAAAGAAGATGTCACTAATAGTGAATTGTTGTTCAAAGACCTGATCTGAACTGGATTTACAGACTAGGAATCATTGCAACCAAAAGCGGTGATTATATTCATACTCTAATGAAATATAGAGCCAATGTTCTTTATACTTTGAGAGAATAAATACATGAAATAACATAATTTAATCAGGAATATGTACATGCCTATTGTTATATTTTACTGCTTGGTACACAGATTTGCACTTCCTATGAACAAAGACCCTAAACTAGGAATAAAAAAACTCTCTAAACAACTCTGAAACCACAGACTATGTATATACTAAAAAACATATTGTACAATCACTACATTCTACAAAACAAACCCGAAAAACTAAGTATATTTACTTAAATTTGCATTAAAGATTAAATTGGGAATTATGACATCAAGTACAAAATTATGCAACTCTCAATCACACACCAATCACATCTATCTTACAATGCAATAGCTTAAAATTAAAAGTTAAAACTATGATTCACAATTTCACCCTCACAATTAAATACATGAAACAACAAAAATAAATCAGCAGAATGTAGGTTCCTACTAGCATCGTGATAGGGGCTCACAAGTTTATAACTGTGAGCACATAATGATGCTCTAGCTCATAACACCCAATTGCAACCACTAAGAATATGCATCATGCATAATAAAAAGAACAGACAAATAAGAGTTTGCAATGCCAAAGGCTTCTTTAATCAAATATTAGGCATAAAAAGGATTCCATGAGTATTTTTTTAGCTTTGGACAAATGTTGACAATACTTGCACAATGCACCCTATAAATTATGTCATACTTTCAAAATGTCATATTGCTCTTGGAAATAAACCACCAAAGAGGCCATTAGCACTAAGAACTGAACCATGTCTGGTGCACCAAAGCAATATTTAAGGATTCTCCATGAAAGTGCAAGAGCAATAAAAAATTAGATTGCACATATTCATAATGTTGTGAAGGTATAGTAGAAGATGTGGTCAACTGCTATACAATCACCATGCAGAAAAAATCTCATCCCCCTTCAACCACCATAATAAAACATGATAAAAGTTGTCTAGACTCTAAAGACAATAAAGGAACCACAACAGGAATAGAACCCCAACAAAGAAAGACAATAAAGGAACAAAGCCCCAACAAACAAAGACAATAAAGGAACCATCGGTCAGTCGTAGAAACTAAAATCCCTTTGGGGTGGATCGAATATTACAGGAAAAATCATGCATGCATGAGACCTTACTGATTTGGCTTGGCTTGAGCACTTACAACATTGCTAGTAAATTTATTAGACTTGGACGAGTCACCAAGATGCACAAGTACCTAATGTCACAGGAACATTCCAAGAAGCACATTACTACCCCCAGGCACCTGCATTTATTGGGAAGATGGTGGATTAAAGGGAGGGAAACCCCACGTAAGGAAACCCTAGGGAAATTAGCACCACTAAATGGAATACTGAAAGGAGATAGAAACCACATAGAAACCAACCTCCAAAGTTAACATTGATTACACTTCCACTGCCAAAAGCAAAGGTATATGTCGGCATGGGAATGCTTAGATTTGGAAAGTTTAAGCCAGAAACACCAACTCCATAAACACTTGGTTGAGCAGTGGCAGTCGAATTCGTTGAAGGTAAAGGCATGGACACTTGCAGATCAGATGGGGTAGGAAATTCCCCACTAATGGGCACATAAAAATTTACCAATCACTACCTCACATTGGTAGTTAACAACACGATATGTAAGCAATCATTCAACCAGCAAGGAATCACTAAGATATGTGAAACAAAGCCCCAACAAAGAAAATAATTAAGTGTAATTTTTAATCAGAGGATTAAACATAGTATCCCTTACCTCCAACAATGCTATGCGGTGGTTATGCATGCCCTCCTCAAATGTGCGTCCTCCAACACTACTATGCACCAGAGAGACCACCCTCCTCTAACACTACAAACCCACCACAAACTGACGACCATAAAAAGGTGGAAAACAATGTGATGCACCAAAGAAAACACCCTCCTCCAACACTGTTATGCACCAGAAAAACTGCCCTCCAAATCCAGAAAAAAACGATGGAGAAAACCCGAGAAAAAACGATGGATAAAAACCCTATGTAGCATCACACAGGGTGCATGCAGGATTATGGCTTATGGTGGAGGCACAGGCAGCACTTTGAAATAAAATATGCCTCATCATATTGCATATTTATATAGTAAATAAAAAAACCCTTTTTACCCTTAAAATACCACCAATATATTGCTTTATAATTTCTTTTATTTTTAACCCCCCAATATGAACGAATGTGATATCATATTGGTCCCTGGGTGACACCCCCATAATGACGACTCCATCCATGGATTTTTTGAAGAGCACATGGAGGGAAATGTTGTTGGAAAAGATGGCGATTTGGAAACTAGGGTCAAGATCTAGAATCAACACCTGGATATGGAAGGACATGACGCCACCACATGTGAAGCGACAAGCACCAACAAAGCCACGTGGTAACCGTATAGTAAATTCAAGGAAGAGGCTCATCAAATAACACCCATGTTGCAATCCATCATTAGAAAAAATAACTAGTAGTCCATCCACTATTTATTCATTACCTCTCTTTAGATTTTGTGCATGGCTCAATATGTATCTATGGTTTATTTTTAAGTTTTCTGTCTTGCAACACTTATTTTTGGACTGTAATATATATTTTCACATACATGACACTGAAAATATGTTAATGGAATACTTTCTCCATTGAAGAGGTCTGCATGAATCTTGTTTGGGTTGTTTTTCCATCTAGGGAGGATTAATGAGTCTATATTTTTGTGTACATTCCTTGGTATTAATATATGAAGACTAGCTTATGAAAAAAAAACATGATAGTGAGAGCACTAGTGTGTACATTATTTTCCAATGCATCAGTCAATATGCTTTAATGCACACACATCAGCGCATATAATACATTTTAATAGCACCAGTGCAATGTCCAAAACACATCGGTGCTTCATATATTTTAATAAAGCATTGGTGCATTTGTATATGTAAATGCAGATGTTATATTGTGCACTATTGTAACTGGTGCATTTACTTCACCAATACACACTAGTGTGTATATTATATAAATGGGCATTAGTGTGTATATTATAACAATGAGAATCAATGTGTATAATATGTAAATAGCACTCTTATGATTATTATGTGAAAGAGCACTAGTGAAATTTGAATAGGTATCAACCCATGGAAATGAATAAAAGGAACTAACTAGTTAAAAGAAATAGATTATGTTAATTGTCGTGGTGAATTTAACTATGTTTTGTATGTTTTTGTGGTGAATTTAAATAGATTTTGTATGTTTCCATGGTGAATTTTTCCATGTTGTTGATATGTAAATTTAGTTTTTTTTCTTTTTACAAATTTTCAGTAAATTATTCGAGAAACAAATAATTTTATAGTAATACTTATTTGTATATTTTAACTATTTTGTTTTGGAAAGCGTGTTGGGGGACATATTTGTTCAAAGATTGATATAAAGAGCATTCATATATTCAGTCAATAATGTAACAATTTGTGACATTAGACAATCTAGTGGAAGAATAAAGCAATTTTATTGTATAGGAATAATAATCCAAAATAAGAGACAACATAAAGGTCAGTAATAATCAAAAGTTTATTTTTGACATTTTTACAATTATAGATTAATTATCCTCATCCAATTGGGGTGATATGTCCACATTACAAAGAAGGTTTGATTTTTCATAGATAAATATTTCAAATTATACAACTTACAAGGACAACATTCAAATGTATTGATCATCAATCATCGTTTAAAGTGTTGTAGTAGCTCAAGGTGCTTCCATGCCCCATCTTTTTATCATATTCACGGGATATTCTTCATGGTTATTTGAAATTATTTTTTCATAGAATTTATTTCATTCCATATCTCCATGTTCCATCTACACGAATAAAAATAAAATGTGATGAATACATATACATTTATAGATAATATAATATACATAACTACATAATTGAAAAAAATTACCATTTCAACGAGTGAATCATAAATATTTAAGGTATTGTCTTTTAAAAGAGTATGTAATGAACAAAAACTTCTCTTGTTTTTTAAAAATTTCCCTTCAATGGATAGGAATACGTGCCGGAAAGTTGTGACTAAAACAGGAAATTATTAAATAATTCAAACCATGAAAATAGACCACAAATATGAATTTTAATATCTCAAACAATAATAGATGTTGTACACTTGAGAGAGGTTTTTGTGCATGAGTTAGTTGTGGACAAAAACCTCTTTTTGTTTTCCAGAATTTGTTTCCATGACCTCGTAATCTGCTCTCAATGATAAAGACAAAAACAGGAAAAACTGAGCTGCTACAAGAATCTCCTCAAGAAAATATTTGACAAAGGACTCAAAAATGAGGATTAGATTATAAAGATAAAACTTGGAATAAACTTTTATTATAAGTTTTTGAAAGCTTAAAGATATACATATTAACTAATAAGCCAAAAATACAAACCTTAAAACTAAATTAATGAAATAATTCAACCATTAAAAGCATTAAATCCAACAAACATTATTGATTGTCAAAAGTTCGTAAAATCAACATAAAATGTAAAATCATTTTAAACCGAGAGTTGAAAATTAAGACAAAAAGAATAGATAAACTTAGAACAAGATCTAGTTATAACACAACGATATTATTGAATCCATGTTTTTAAATCATGCATACTTACATGATTTGTCATAGAAGCATATTCTGTTATTTAGAAAAATAAATAATAAAGAAGTTTAAAATATGGTTGAAATTTTTGTGTAATTTTATTTGTTTACATGGAAGATAGAGAATATAAATAATTCACTATGCCAATACAATTCGAATTTCACATCCTCTGGTAATTAACCCGCCAAACCCAATAGTTGACTATCTTCTTTCTTCTTCTTCTGTTAATATCTCTACATTTCATAGGTTATTTGCAGTGGCAGGCCTTCATAGATATTCTGGGTGTCTTGGATATGAGAATTGTTGACAAGAATGAAGGGGGTGTTATATTTCTGGTTCATTGTCTGCAGAGTTTCTCTTTCCCCAACTATGCATATCTCCTCGCAGGGCTTTTCCTTCTTAAGGATCAGCTTGGCTATAACGAGAGCTGTAATAAACAAAATGGTAAACAAGAAGAACAAATTCAAAGTGAGCGCTCTATTATTTAGAGCTGCAGCTGCCATGATTCTAGAAAATATATAGAATATGTAGCTCCAAACTTTCTTCAACTCATTTGCAGAGGAGCAATGAGAAGCCAAGAACATGGATCGAGCGGGTGAAAGAAGGAGGAAGGATTTAAAAAACGCTGGAAACAAGAGTAAAGTATTAGTTTCAACCGAACAAATCAAAGAATTAAACTTACATTTCAGGAATTCTTATTTCAGAAATTGCTGGTCGGGAGCCATTGATAGCCAATTACATATTATAATCCATTTTAAAATAAAGGAAAACCGATTACAAGTTGTAATTACATTGAAAAAAATGATTTTGTAAGTTGTAGAATGTGAATTCTGGAACAATAATTGGAAATACATCCATATTAAAATTTATCTAAAAGAAATGAATTTATATTAATAATAAAGAATTATAAGGGAGATTATGACAACCCCGGGATCGGCGATGGCAGAGTGGACATGAATCCTCTAACTCCACCCACCAGTAAATGCAAGCCGCAATGCATTTGAGATGCATCCTCCTGGTCTCCCAATTGAAAATCGATCAGACAAATTGAGCAAGTTCAAGTGATTCATTTTGTTATATAGTAATAAATATTTAATAAAGGTATTGTCTGTCTTATGTGTATGTTGTAGTTTTTTTAATTAGATTGGATTGGTATTTATGCATAAAAGGAAGTTATAAGACTACCATATAAAGACATGCACGTATTTTCTCTTAATGCTCGATTGATCACTTGGATATTATTCATTAATTCTAGGGAATTTGGTATGACATCTCTCTTTTTAATATATTTTAGTTTTAGTTTTCCCTTGCTATATAGGAATTTTTTTTCTTGATGAAACTAGCACCCATGTTAGGGGAGAATTCTTCAAATTCTTCCGTGCAAAGCCTTTTTTGGACTATTTTCAAGCCATGAATTTAGTCTTTTGAAACCTCTACTATTTGAAACACTATCAAACCCTAAATGAAAGTGAACATTTTGATTTTTTTTATAGTTTTTTAACTTTTTTGGGTAGTTATAAGGGGTACACACACTTTATACACATTACAAGGAAAACACCTTCTAGGGTAGGTTTTTAGTGTTACAAGATTGGGAAAAAATGTTCAAAAACACTCCTCTGCAAAATACATTTTTGGTAGAGTGTTTTTTGCGAAGGTTATACCGGATATTCACTATAACTAAAATAATTGGGTGTCTAGAGAGATGCTTTTTATATTATTAATAAAATCCATCAATGATTATAACATCATAGTGACATCCCAAATGGGGTTCTAGTTGGATGAAGGACCTTGGGAAACACAACATGACGACGACTTGCAGGGACACGCAATCTTCACCTTCCCTAACATTCAATGTGCCACATCTTCTCAAGAGTGGACGTGATAGAGTCACGCAAGCGACATTAAATGCCCATCAATTTTGAGATAGGTTCTTATCTCTCTCAATGTGAGCCATAGGAATCACTCTTCAGTTGACCGAGGTGCTCGAACCCTCCACAGACTCTACAAATCATTTATGTTGGAAAATTCAAACTCTGGTAGATATCTTTGAGAGTATTCTTGAACCCATGACTCCTTTTGATCTTATAAGAAGAGAAGGGGAAGGGGCAACATGACTTCTCAGGGAGAAACGGAAGCAGACCTCTCAAGGAAGGCATTGAGGATCACCAACTCTCTCATCCTCATGTGCAACGACCTCATCGAAGTTGAAGAGGAATGACAAACCCACCTCTTTGAACTTAGGGACAAATTTAGAGCCATTATCGACAGGTATGAGGAGGTGGTAGCATTATATTGTCTGCCTTCGCCTCTTCCCACAACTGTTGTTGTTGATGACTCCATCCATGGTGTTTTTGAAGAGGGCATGGAAGGAAATGTTGTGGGAAAAGATGGAAAGTTGGAAACCAAGATAAATATTGGGAATCAACACCTAAATGTGGAAGAAGGACATAACACCACCACATGTCAAGTGACAAGCACCAACAAATCCATGTGGTAACCATCTAGTAAATTCAAGGAACAGGCTCAACCAATAACACCCATATTGCAGTTCATCATTAGAAAAAATGAAAAGTAGTCCTTCCACTGTTTATCCATTACCTCTATTTAGATTATGTGTATGGCTCAATATTTATCTATGGTTTAGTTTTAAGTTTTTGATGACTCCTAATATGATTCCTTGTCTCTTTCTTGTGCTTGGTCATTCTCTACAAATGCGTTGGGTGGGGGACCCGCCTCGGTGTCCGACAAATCCTTGACACTGATGGGGAATTTCCACTCTGCAGGCCACTCGTCAATGATATCATTTAATTCTTTGTCCACCAATTTATACCAGGTAGTAAGCCATTACTTCTCACTATATCAGCATGCTTGAGTATGAATAGCATGCGGACCCATCGTAAACCTTGAAATCCTCCTATACTTTGTGGGTGCCTCCTCAGTGAGGCATGTAACTTTCCTTGGTACATCGTGCAGTGCATCCAAATACAAGTAGAACTGCACTGTGTAGTCAATCTGGATATCTCTTGCTTCTAGCCACCAAAATGTTTTTTAGCATGTGCCCCTGCATGCTTGTGCGGCTTCTACATCCATTCCCTTATAGAATGTGGGTTCCATCCATCCCACCAATACGATTAGAATTAGAAACCATGAATAGGTAAAATGCCGCTTACCTTCTTGAACATGCATCACGTCCTCTATTATTTTATTTAATAGCATCAATGACTAGTTCATTTTGACACCTTCCATGCACTGATATACACATGCAATCGCCCCAGAAGTACATTGATTGGGTCTATTTTTCCTTACCATATTCACAACCAATATCTTGGATGTGATTCAAATAACTATGTCATTGGTTTTTAATCACATAGGCGTGGTTGTCTGAACAACATCTTATTTATTTTTCATCTTCACAGCGAGTCGCTTATCGTTGTCCTTTCCTCTAAAGTACTGTGACAGATTAGTACCCTTCATGGGAAACCTGGTAGTATGTGAGATTAGCTCAATTGTGACCGACACCTTGGTATTCAACCAAAGATACCCTTTGTGGAAACATGCTAACACTTTTTTCACACATGAGTTTGCCTCCATCGAACATCCAAAATGTGACATATGTGGGAGGCCTAACAGCCCCGAGCACTGCATTCCCATAGCCCATTGATGTGGTCTGCGAAGAACCGAGCCTCTAGTACCCTGCTCATATGACGCACATGGTTTTTCCATGCATTCTGGGTATGTTAGAAGATCGTTGTCGCTATAAGCCATCTTTGTCAAGAATGGCATGATGTCCAGTGTGATGTGCATTCCGTTCGGTGTCACGGGCATACTTATTGGATACCAATGATTCTTGGACATCTTTACTTGTGGTGTGTCTTTCGTCCATAGTGGTACATAATTGGGGATGTCAATAACAATCGCCCCTCTTCTAGACGTGGATTCATCTCCTCCTGTCGTCGAGGGCCTGGCTTGTGCTTCTGCTTCGGCTTTGGCCCTGGTTGAAATTTGTGTGGTCCTCTTCTTCTGTGTTGGATACTTCAGGTGATGTGCACCCCTATTCTTCTTAGTAATGTGTTGCAATTCCCTGTGAAGATTGGTAACTTCTTCTTTGATTGGTGTCATCACCGACAGAGAATCATGGACACTACCACTTGAAATGATCTGAGCCATCATTGCAACTCTGTTACTTGCTCACTCTCTCTTTGCTATGATTATTCTAATCACACTCACACTTCTCAGCTTGACAATCACAATGCTTCATCCAGCGCCCCCCATATCGACTCTCATAACCTTAAAAGCACTTGAGCGAAGGATTTCGAACATCATGGTAAAATACTCCAATGATCGATTGAATATGTTGCCAATTTTTCAAATCTAACAGTATAATTCCCCTTAAATGCGCATCGCATCCAATTGTGTCATCTCCTTCCTTGTTTAACTACTTCATTTATTGCCTGATTTGAACCTATTGCACTTCAGTAGACATTTCCAAGCTTCCCTCCTAGTGTGACTTGTGCATTTGTTCTTCTCGTGCGATCTTCCTTTCTACGATGACCTCCTCTGCATCATATCTTACACATTTGTTTTTTCTACATGACACTTTAGATAGGGTGGTGCACCTAGCTATCGTGATATGGCTTTAGCCAGTGTCCATTCACTATCTTTGGTGGCAATACGCCATTCAGTTTTTGTAACTGCACCACACCTTCATCGGTGATGAAATGAATGACTTATGGACCTAACCAATGAATTTGTTGCTTACTTGGATGCTTAGGCTAACTTGTTTTCATAGAGAAGCACCATGTCTCCTTGATGAAACTACATTGCTTTGATGTGTCGATCATGCTATGCCTTCTCACGATCCTTTTCAACTTGTTGATTAAACCTGATAATGAACCGATCTTTATCTAGCTTTTCCAACTTCGTCAGTCACTCCCCAAGCACTTCTTCATCACTCATACCTGTTGTTGTTGTGATGCGGAGGTTGGAAACAATGTACTACATTTTCATTATCGCTTCTTGGCCATACACAAGCTTGAATGGTGAATTCGCCATAAACTATTTGTAGGTAGTCTTGTAGGCCCATAATATCATAGGAATTTTTAAATCCCAATCGTTGCGATTTGCATTATGTAACTCTGTAAGAACATGGTCCAATACCGTGTTGAATGATTTGACTATTCCATTTTCTTACGTGTGATAGGAAGTTCTCTTTTTGTGCTGAATCTAGAATTCCTCTGTCATCACGCTAATGTATATATTGATGAAGTGACTCCCTTGTTTGCTCATCAATATCTTTAGACAACCAAACTAAGTAACAACGTTATCAAAGAGAAACCTCATTGTAATTGTAGGGGTACAATATGTCACTGGTGCTTCTTCCCCCCATCTGGTCAAATAGTATTTCATAGTGATAATATAATATCATGTACGCATCCTCTTTCCTATTGGATTGATGGGTCCCACAAAATCCTCTAGCCACTTATTAAATGGTTGCAGTGTTATATGAGGTACTAATGGTATCTCATCCTATCATTAGGGATTCCCTGTCCTTTGACAGACATTGCAACTCTTCGCATAATTTTCATCATCATTATGTATGGCTGTCCATTAGTGGCCAGACTAGAGTATATTCTCTGCTTTTGCACGACCTCCATAGTGTCCTCCAAAAACTCCACCATGTGCTTCAGCCAATATCCTTTCTTGCTCATGCGTTAAGACATATCGGCATAGAATCTCGTTTGATGCCATCTTGTAGAGTTGTTTAGCGATGATCTGAAAATATGCAGCTAAAACTACCAATTACTTCTTCTTACTACTATTAAAATAATTCAAATCTTTCCCTCTCGCCAAAAACTGAATAATATGCTCATAATGATCTGTTGCAGCTGCAACAATTTCCTAAAATTCTAAAAATTTTTAGGACCCTCCTCTACTTTGAATTAGTTTGAGTTTCTTCCTTATTTTGGTCTAAGGACTTTTGGGATGTTTTCCAGCGTTTGGTTTGCTCTATCAGTCGATCTGATTTTCTTCCTCAATGCTTAAAATAGTCCCATGCATAATCAAGCCTATCGTTGTTTTTTTTTGAATACCTTTGAAACATTCTGAGTTGGAAGTTAGTTATTTTGATTTTCCCGCCGTTGCGGGAGTTTTTTGCCTCATCTTTTTCGGCCGTTGCGGATGGTTTTCGGTTCTGCGTTGGAAGCTACGATTATTCCCTTGTCCGTAGGTGCGGACGGATCTTCGCTCCTGGCCTCCACTGTTGCGGATCAGTTCAGGTTTTTTATTTCCTTTAACTATCCGACTTATGTTTTGGTTTCCGTTTTGACTGTGTAGCGGAGCTTTTTGCAATCTCTCTCTCTCCGTCGTTTACGGATGATATTTGTATTTGGCCTCCACTGTTGCAGATAAATTCGGGATTTTGTGTTTGTTTTTCTTTCCGATTTTGTGTCTTGCCATGGTGGGATATTGGTTTTAAATCGGAGGCTTTATCGTTCTCCCTTCCGCCATTGCGGAGAAGTGTTGGCTGTCATTCCCCGATCCTAAAAGCCATCCAATGTCCGATCATTGGTTTTGTTTCGCCTTACCTGTTCACCGTTGTGGAGGAAGTTTTCGTTCATCAGCCGATCCTATAAGCTTCCGACGTCTGATTATTATTTGTGTGCACCTTGCTCACCGTTGCGGACCGGTTGGTGCTGTGGTTTTCCGCCGTTGCGGAAGGTTGTGATTTCTTACCCTCGGATCCGGATTTGTTTCTCGTCGATCTATTAAGTCGTCACACGTGCGGCACAGTTTTATATATTCGGGGACAGCGTTTGTTTTTTCTATTATTGTTTTTGCTGCCCAGCGTTGTCGCCGTTTGAGCTGTCGTCTTCTCGAAGGATCCTGCTGTCGGTACACTTGCATCCAGGTGGAAAACGTGAAAGCTTGGACGTCGTTGATCTGCTCATCCTCCCGTTGATTGCGTGCATTTTCCAGGTAGGCTCCTTGGCATTTTCTCCTTTTCTGTTGCTACTATGAGTGGGTTTTCTACGGTGGTATGGTATTCCCCGGCCGTTTTTTCCACATACCACTAGGTTTTGAGCCTTGGTCTTATTTTCTTTTTTACCGCGGGAGGGTAGTATAACCATCGGAACCGCCAGGTTTTTCCATCATTGTTGTTACAACCCCGCGTAGAGAGGAAAAGGGGGGGTTCGGTGCGGACGGCCGTCCGCACCAAAACCCCTATGCAAGAATGTTGAGTAGGGGTAGGTTAAAGGCCATATCTCCCTGATAGTTAACTTATGTGGTTTGGTGATTTCCATTCGTTTGACTTGCGCTGTCCCGCGCACCTTGTTCATGCCCAGTTTCAAGCCGTGGCTGGGGAGAAGGTTTTATTGTGGCAGCCTGTAGTTGACCACATTCTACTCAGGCAGTTTCTTTCTTAGCAGTCGTTTGACTTATGATTTTCCGCGTGTTGTTATTCCAAAACCCCAACCTATGAGAGGGTGTATCGCGGCGCTCTTACTGCATGGTTTTGCCCCTATCCGTCTTGCGCATTGATTTGCTAATGGCACCCGCAGGGGATGGAGTGTGGGGTCGAGTTAATGTAATTTTTTTTTTTCCAATCCATATGGTTGAATTGTCGGTATTGGAAGCATGGGTGACTTGCGTAGTCATACTGCATATAGTTACCTTCAATCATCTCATTCGTTGCTATACCTAGACTAAACCCCTAAACTCTGTGCATTGCATTTTAAATGGTCTTAGGGTCAAAGTTGTTGTTGTACATGTATACAGTTGCTTCACTAAATACTACCGTCTACGAAAATAGCACATAGCGTCGTAATTTAGTTTGGCCCGAATATAGCTGATAAATTACTCAGTCTCATGTAGCAGCAGTAGATTGCTCACTTTATTGCACAGGACTGAGTTTGCTTCATACTAGGTATAGATAAGGTCACGGAATACTGTACACCAGTTTCAGCAGTTCTGATAGCCAGGGCATTTTTGGATTGTGCATGCATTCATTTGTTGCTCTACTTGCTATCACATTAAACATAGGAAAATGGCACTTTGCATATGGATGTAATTTTATTGCAAGCTAGAAGATGGTTGATGTGATGTTTTAATATCATATAGAAATGTTTTGCATCATGCTGAGATATAGACAAGAGCACTAAATAGTGTGCATTTGGTCAGTCAAGTAATGCAAACTTATATCTCAGTTTCATTAACTAGTTGCTGCCATGATATACATAGAAAGAATAAAGCGCTGCACACTGTCATGCAAATGTATGCACCTTGAATGTCTCAATATTACAATGTTACATATGGCAGGAAGAAGCCGAGTTCACCATGTCCAAAAGACAAAAGAAGAAGGCCCCAGTGGTGGAAGAAGTACCAGAAGCAGAAACTGAGACAAAGAGTGAATATATATATGAAGACACCTAATGTGCTTCTGGTGTTGAGCCCGAGTACAAATGGGGTGACATATACAGATTGATTTCCTGAAGGGAGGTACCCGACACGGGCCTCGAAGAAGAATCTATCTATGCTAATATAGATAAGTCTTCTATCATGAAAGTTGCCACCAGACCAGAGCTATTCCCATGCTCTGAGGTAATTGGCTGGATTTTCCCCATGTAAATACAACCACAATGATCATAGGAAACGCTGAAGGATAGGGCTATGCTGCGTTCAGCCCTGGATATGTGGCATTGGCCTATCACCTACCAGAACCCCAGGTTTTCTTATCTAACAATTGGCTGGACAGCATCAGAATGGAGCTGGTGGAAACTCTCAAGAAAATGCTCTTGCAGGGAAAGCTGTACCGATATAGACAGTCCGGTGAGTATGATACAACGAGCTTGAGAGCTCCCTATAGGTTTATATAACTGATTCTAAATAGGATCTTTGGAAGAGCTCATGGCAGACTCTTCAAGCTTGAATGGATACCTATTATCTTTCATGTGGCAACCCAAGGAACAGTCTTCAATTGGGCCAGCCTTGTGTCAAGCAGTCTGTCCTCTTGCTTGGCTGCATCCTTGGGAGGAGAAGCTCAGAAAAGGTCCGAGTTTTACATGGGTTCAATATTAATAGATTGCATACTGTGTAACCAGCCCTTCCCCGGTCTCAAATGCATCTGGGACAGGGAAAGAATGCCTGTGTATGTAGCTTATCGACTATTGTGGGCTCACCAATACCATAGCCATTACACAGAGGTCTGCGAGCAATTCATTATGCCACTCTACACGCTCATTTTCCAGAAGGAATGTGACTGTATGTTAGAAGGTGCCATGCAGGTGATAGGAGAATATGGTGATTATTTCTTCACTGAAAATGGCATGTACATCCGAATGTATGGAGGATCAAAGACTCCTTTACTACTGCCCAAATATGCAATGGATTATATAATCCATAAAGAGGAAGTCAGGTAGGTGTTCATTGATGGAATAGGTAGTTTCTTGTTCCAACACAAGAAGGCTGCATACCCTCCTTTACCATTCAGGCTAGGTAGCTACAAGTTCACTAGGGTGAAACAAGCTGCCGAATTCATAGAGGAACTAGGGAAGTTCCATTTTGGTGAGATGCCTTTCCGATGAAATGATACTCTTGGTAAAATAGCAGAGCACTGTAAAGAGCATAAGGTGTTTTTCAAATACACCCATCATTTCGATAAGGAAGAATCTATCTTCCGGAATGCTCCAAATATGACAATGCTGATGAGAAGGTTTAAGAATAAAATCACCACCATAGGTGGGAAAGGTGATGAACAGAAAAGGGATGAAGAAGGAATTAAAAGGAGGAATGAAGAAGCTCAAAGGTTGGAAAAGGAGGCTGCAGAATTGCTGCAGAAGGGAGAAGAAGAGAAAAGTAAAGTTGCCCAAGAAGCAGCTGAGATAGCAAAAGAGGCAGCCAAAGAAATAGAGGAAGTAGCTAGACAAGCAGCTGAAGAAGCAAAGAGAAGGCTTGAGGAGGAGCTCCAAAGGTAGGAGGCTGAAAGAATAGAGTTGACACAACAGTCAGTCTCTAAAACAGCAGCAGGGTAGACCCAGGAGGATGGAGGTGCAGACCTCTCAAGTACCCACTGCTAGCACCCATGTGGCTCCTAAGCTCCAGCTAGTGCCTTTCATCCAAAAAAAGGGAGAAGAAGTCCTCGACTTCAATACTGTCTATTATGATAGGGCTACCAAAAGAATCATGAAAAGGATGGAAAGGAAGGTAGAAGAAGAAGGTATGCCGGGAAAAATGATAACAGATACTGTTGTTATGCTAGGAACGGACCTAGATCCAAGACTTACCATAAGGGCTAGGACTGCAATACTACATGTCTCAGAGGATAACATAGACATGGTAATGACTGAACTGGAGTCATATAAGAAATCTTCAACTCAACTGAAGGATACCCTGAAGAGAGAAAGAGAGGAAAAAAACAGGCTAAAATGGAAATTTGAACACTTACAAAGGGAAATGAAGACTGCTGAAGCTGAATTACAAGCTTTACATGAAGAAAGGCAGGATCAAGAGACTACACAAGAACACCTTGAGCAAATGCAAGCTGAAGATCAAGAGTTGAAGAAGGAGAAGGAGCAGTTGCTACGAAAGGTGGAGGATCTAGAAGAACAGATGAAGATCCTTGAGCAGGCCAATGATTTGCATTCCCAGGAACTAACAAAGCAACATCAAGAGCAGCTTGCCTCTCTGACCGCTGATCTGGAGGCAGCAAAGGAACAGCAAGTAAATCTGCAGCCTTTCAAGGAACATATCCTGGCTCAGAAGGCTAAAATGCTACAGCTGCAGACCGCTCTGGAAGAAGAGAGATGCAAGGTCCTTCAGATTGATACCCGGTTAGGGGAAATCATGGAGACCTCCTCCTACTTCGTCGACAGATCCTAGGAGGTTCTTGAAGTTTTGAATGCCAGAATGGCAATGCTGGAGAACAATGCGGAGACTCCAGCAGAGCTACCAGCCAAGGACCATCAAGCCCTGAAAAGAGATCATGACTTAGTAGAGTTCACCGTCAGCACCACGGAAGTCTTTAAAAAGACCGTCAAAAGGACACAGGGAGCATGCTCAGAATACTTCAAGAGGCTCCTTAATACATTCAATCGGTGCTAAACAGACGCTGAACACAAGCTTGGTGAGTTCCCAGACCATGAAACCTTCATGGAGATATTGCAGAGTAGGTATCATGATGCAGAGGCTAGAACGCAACAGATCAAGGCCATTGATGACCTGGTTTCGAGGAATGAAGTGAGCCACCCAGCCGTTAGTGTGAAATTCTTGGAAGACCAGATTTGTTTGAGCCCAGCAAGGATCGAAGCTATCAAGAATCAAGCCAAAAAATTTGAGATAAACATTCAGTTTTTGGAGCCTAGCACTTTTGAAGGCATCGCAAGTGAAGCTGCAGTGTGGAGGAAGTTCCTAGAAAGCCAAGCGAGGCCCTCTTCTTAAGGGATGACTCACCTTTGTATTTTGTAATATTTTGTAAAGGCATTTAAAAAAGTAAGCGTTGGGAAAATGAAAGGTTGGGAAGCCCAAATGCTACTTTGGGTAGCCCAACCATTTGACTCTTTGTATAAATATGAGAGATAAAGAAGAAAGAAGGGATTTTTTCCTCAGTAAGACTGGAGGATGTATTGTAAGAAGAACTATTTCCTTTTGCAATAAAATCTACAGTTTTCCGGTTGGATAAAGAGATGTGAAATTTCCTAATGTTATGCAATGGATGGCGGAAAGATGAACTACTTTATTTTTCAGCTTGTGTCCATGAATCGTGAGATTGTTCTAACTTTATGGCCTATGTCTTGTTGGATAATTTCTGATTTATTTTGTGGAAAGTTCACCAAGAGTAATGTGTGTTGCTTATATAACAATGAGCTATCTGATTGTTAGAATATTTTCTCATTCATGTATTATAAATATGAATATCAGCTAGCTGTAATTTCTGTTTATCATACATGGAAATCACACATTACTCACAAATAATCGTTCTTTTGGCTCCTCGGGGATAGATAGATATGTGATTAGATAGTTAGTTGATTTACTTCGTGGCTGCATATGTGATTTAGATGTTTGTGAACCTAAGACGAGAGGTAAGAACCTGCGCATCACATTGTGTAGTTCCTTGCATCTTTATCACCCTGCATTTGTTAGTTAGGCATTTGCATTCCCATACATTAAGTCAAAATAGCAAAAACTCGGTGGACCGGGCCGCAACCGGTAAAACCTTTTGTTTTGTTACCTTGACCTACGGTAGCCAGACCGCAAACTGGACGGATTCCCTACACCAAACAGTCAATGGGCTAGTTGAAAACGTTGATTGGGGAGAATCCTTTACTGTTGTCATCTACGAATTTCCAGGCGCCAACATGATCATCAAACATACCAACTTTAAAAAATTGCGCAACAAGAAACCCATCCTCGAAGCTGGTTGGTTATTTGTCTAGCTCAATCCTTGACAAATGATCAGGCTTGGAATTCAGTCGACCTGACTTCACGATGATCTCAAAATAAAATCCTTGGAATAGTAGACTATTGACATATCTTCCTCCCCAACAAAGGCTTGTTGACTAGGTACTTCAATGTGGAATGATCAACGAACATCTTGAAGTGTCCTCCGAATATATAGTAGTGAAACTTCTACAACGCATACACCATCGCCAATCCTTCCCTCTCTGTCATGGTGTAGTTCTTTTCTGCATATGAAAAATTCCATATTATGAAAATGATTGGGTGATCAATCGCTCCTTCTCTTGGATGCGACAAGACTACCCCTAATGCGACCGAGTCTTTTTATTGGACCCATAAAAAGGAGGAGCTACAATTAAAGAGATGACCCTAATGTGTACCTCTCCGAGGGCCAGCCAGATTATCCGATTAATGCTTCTCCTCACTTTATCTGTGGCGGTTTAACCAACCAATAAAAAGAAAGGGGCCTATGATTCTAAGGGACCTATACTATTGTTGTGATCCCTGTAACATCGAAGTGTAATACAATGGAGCAATAGATTTTATCGAGCAAAGGCATAATGATAGGGATACCAAAACCCAATATGTGAAATTCATTCATCCAGTCTATAAAACACAATATAGGAGTTGTGACCATATTCTTATTTAGTGTGTCGAGACTCCCTTGACACTCATGGCTGCATTCAAACTTAAAATCCTTCTTTAATATCTTCTCCATTTCCATAGTAATCATTGTGAACTTCTGATAATATCCTATATGGACCAACATCGCTCTGAGTTGCTTCACCCTTGTTGGTGGGGACATATTAATAATTATTGCGGTCTTAGGGTGATCTACCAAAATCCCTTCCTTACGGACGATTTGTCCCAACAAAATCTTGAATGGCGCACAGAATGTACACTTCCACAGATTTAGCGCAATCTGATGGTTTCGACACCATTCCAACATTAGTCATAGGTTTGCGATGTGATCTTTCACCAGCCCATACACAGTCCAATTGTCTATATATACTGCCAAAATGTTTTGAATGAACTATTTAAGTGCAATGACTATTATCCTTGAGAATATTGCAGGTCAATTCTTGAGGCAAAACGACATCACCATGTACTGAAAACATCCCCATTTAGTGACGAAAGTTGTCTTATGTCGATCTCCATCGAGGGCTTGATACACATATGTTTGGCACCCTGCTTTCCAAAAGGTGTGAAGAACATTCATGGATTCGCCCCTATAGATCACTTATTTAATTGCTAGGATTTGATGCTATTTTCTTGGGTATTAATTCGCGTTTTTTATCACTCTTCAATCAATTTGTTGTCATGAAGATGGTTTTTAATCTGGATTTAGAATATTGACAAAAGCATGTATTGTGGTGTTATAGCATGTTTTGACACATCAATGTCTTTATGGTTGGTGAGACTAATGATATATTGACAAATCAATCTAACCCATAATATCTTAAAAAAGCAAGTATTTAGGGGTACACATTAGAGGAAATTTCAACTCAAAATGGGCCTCCTAAGAAAAATAATAAAATAATAGGTAAAATAATAAAGTAATATTTATTAATTTTGGAGGAATAAAAGAAAAAACTACTTTTTTTGTTCATATTTTCGACATATCTCCCTTTGATTTTAATCAAATTTCGATCGGGAGAGCTCGGTAGCATTGATCAATGGTCTTAGAGTCACGGTGAAGAATGGGTGTTTGTAAGCATTCCCATATAATATCATAATTCCTCTCCACTCAATTCATAATTGATATTATATTTTTTAACCTTTTTTAAATAAAACCTATTATAATCTTTTTAAAATAAAGGAAAACTATTACATTGCAAAAAAATGATTTTGTAAGTTGTAGAATGTGAATTCTGGATCAATAATTCGAAATATAGCCATATTAAAATTTAACTAAAAGAAATGGATTTATATTAATAAAAGGAATTAGAAGGGAGATTGTGACAATCCCCAGGATCGATTTATATTAATAAAAAGAATTTGAAGGGAGATTGTGAAAATCCAAAGATGGGCTTCCGCAATTTCTCTCCCACAACTTTTCTTCGGCAATTCAACTTTTCACAGCTTTAACCAGCTTACAACTTCGCATTGCGGAACTCATCCTCGACCATTGCTATCTGCGGCTTCTTCTTTATCCGTTGATCTGAGATCAAGTGTAGATATTCACTTTAGCTTTGCAGATCTTTTATTTTCCCTACTCCTTTCTCTTGCGGAATTCATCCATAGTCGTCGATTTGTCTAACTCACATATTTTTAACTCAGTCTGTTACAGGTAAATTAATTCATGGAACGATCAATTTCCTCTCTATTGCAGTCGCGTGAGTACATCCCCATCTTCATGAATTCTCTGAGTATTTCTATCAATAGATATGGAGAAATTATGGATACTTCTAGTTATTGAAAAGAGAACCAAAATATTTACAAATATCCATACAGAAACTACAATTTTGTTATGCATTTCATTAACCACAGCATAATACATTACACACTCATTGCTCACTCTCTCAAATCATCTCATGTCCTATCTCATTACATTGACAACTTAATATAGATTTCTATCAAACTCTCAGATCCGAATAGCAAGATATGAACCCTTATAAGAAAAGAAATTTACAACTAACCTATCCTCAATCAACCTCTTACAATATTCAAGGGCATCAGTGGAAAATTCCATTTATTACAAAACCAAATTCAAGTAATTAACAACTAAACCTATCAAGAAATACTCTAGATTCTGTTGTTAAAGGGTCAAGAAATATAAAATTTGGAAAACACAGAATACCTCGTGAGATTAACGCATGAACATATAAAATCAGATTCAAAACAATACTGCTAGAATAAAATTTGAACTCTACTAAACAAACATAATTTTCATCTCTTTCAACTTAACGCTCCATTATTCACTGCATTAAAGTTGGTCCTCAAGAATCATCAAATGCCATGTCCAGTAACAACATGATAAGGTAATGTACAATAGATATCAACAATAACTAATCATAACCAATATTTGAATCAACCATATACTCAGATTTTTCATATTTGATCTTGTCACCGAAGGGACGATTAAATCTAGAAAAACAATTTATGTACCTTGAGAGAGATCTAGAGAGGGTTGAAGAATAAGCATACTGACAACATACTGACCCAGAATTCTTAGTAAACAAGCACATTCATACCCAGCACAGTCATGCTAGGTAAGGATGCAGTCACATACTGCAGAGACACACAAGCATACTTTGCACAGTCATGCTTGAAAAAACACAGTCCACCCATAAAGTGAAACTCACTGTCACGCTAGGGAAGACCCCACAGTCCAAACAAGAAAACAGGCTCATGGTCACCTCATGGTCATGCTAGGGAAGGACCCACATTCCACCCGAGAAAACAAATCATGGTCATGATGGAGAAGGACACATGGTCCCCCAAGAAAACAGATCACGGTCACGTTGGGGAAGGACCCACAGTCAATTCAAGAAAATAGATCACAGTCATGCTGGTGAAGCACCCACAGTCCACCAAGAAACATATCATGCTCACACTAGTGAAGGACCCACATTCCACCCAATAAAACATATCACAGTCATGCTGGATAAGGACCTCTCAAGGTATCACTAAGGAACAGGTTTTCCAACTGTGTTGAAGGACCCACAGTCCACCAAGAAATTGCAAAGAAACAAATCATGGTCAAAGAACATGATGATGACATCATCATCATGTTTTTTCAGGTATTTATTGTTTTTTGGGTAGCAAGGTTAGTTAAAAGTATGCAGTGTGGGTACTCATTGGATGTGGAATTAAATTATGCATCCTATGAGCTCTCCTGCTCGAAATTTGAGTAAAAACACATGGAGATATGTCAAAAATATGAACGAAAAAAGTAGTTTTCTTTTATGACAAATATGTTAATTCAACCATTATGGTTGAATCATTTTATTGAAATTCTATTGGTTCTTTAATTCCAACTCACAAAATTTATTGTTGGTGCATTTTCTTATAAGGCCAATTTTAGACCCCAAATTTCCTCTAATGTATGTGTCTTTCTTGATATTGTATGATATGTTTGTCGTTGCTATAACAGATTCAAGTTGTATGAATAGATGATATGTTGAATCATACTTGTACATGCATTGCCCCTTTATTCTATTGTACCAATAACATTGAAGCTCAACACGTTCAGGCCTATCCAAAATATCAATGTCATTATGGTAATCAAACACCCTATTACCATCCTTCTTTCTTATTCTTTGAACTCTTCCAATGTACCAAGTCCCAGAAGAAACGTTGTGCTTTGTACTTTGAGATACACCTTTTCTTGTAGTAATTTTAGCTACAGCTATAGACTTGCTCTCAAATAACACTGCACAATCTAATTCAATTCCAAAACCGATTCCAACACCCTTTTGGGGGGGCCTCTCATCTCGCCTGAAGTATACTCCATTCCTCACTTTAGTCAATCTATCTTTCGATAATGTCGGTTTTCCATTCAATTGACTAACCAAACAAGATTTTTACATGTCCTTTCCATTGAGCTCCACCACTAGTTTGGTAGCTATGTTTACATTTTCATCAATGAAATCTAAAATTACATCCAACTCGTGCCTCCACTCACTTTCCATCATTTGCAATTCACTATCATTGAGTACCATAAAAGATGAAAATTGGAATATGGATGTGGAATGACTCGGTGGAAAATTATCAACTACTTCATCCACATCTTCAAATGTTGGAACATTGTGATCCTCTATCCATTATTTAAACCACCAAGAATCTTCTGTGTGTCTTTTTGGTTGCATGCCAAGACCTTGTAAAATTCCCTGTGCATCCTCCAATCCTATCTTGAGAGCTTCTATAATTTTATTATCTATGGAAATTGAATCATATTGTAACAAGACATCACCTTCGTCTACTATTTGTTGATGCAATTTGTTCTAGATACTCATTTGTTTCTTATGATATTTATTGAAATGAAGCCCTTAGTGATTCAATTCATATTCAGCAACTCTATTAAGGGTTCCAATAGCATAAAGTAAGTCAGCAAAATCATATGCCCTCTCTACTCCAACCATGCCACTGACTTTGATAAAGAAGTTCTCACATACATCTGACCTAGTCAGGTGCAATGCACATGGTAAGTTAGAGTATTGATCATGAAATAATCTCATCAACAAAAACACAAAGTGGAAAGAAATTTTCACATCTTGATATGCCTCTCTGCTAATGAAATTAATGTTGACATTAGTATTTTCCTGTTCTCTGACCCAACATAGCCATAAGGTGAAGAAATGATGGAATCTTGAAGAATTTCGCACTCTTTCCCAAAGAGTTAAACTAGGAGACAAAAAAATATCAATATAGTCAGAAATGATTGCTAGATAGGTCTATATACCCGATGTTCTCTCTATCCTACCACCTGTACTTCTCATTTCCTTCAAGAACCTCTGGACATGCCTTGAACTAATGCATTGTGTTGAACCCCATTTTTGGCAATCAATCCTCTCTATATCCTCAATTTTAAGCTTTTCACTCATCCACTTTAAAATTGTTATAAACCATTCTTACATGGTTAAAACTAATCAACTCTTTTTCAACAATAAGATCTTGTCGACCACTAAACAAAGGATTCACTAGCTTTTTGCCATTGTGGATGTAATCCTGGTCATGAAGTGCTATTACTTTAAATCCATCATACAACCCAATTAGACTCCACCCTTCCCAAGGAATTTGATATCTCATGGCTCTTGTTGAGTAATAATCCTTCAGCATAAGCATTATTCTCCTACTATTCCCATATGAGGAATGACCAATAATAGGTCCCAAAAAATATTCCACATGTTTCTTCCATAGGTCTTCTACTTTTTCCCATTTTCAATGGACAAAAATTGCATCAAACCTGTTGCACGTTGGATAAACAACCACAACAAAATGATGAAGCTTCTCATGTAAAGGGTTTACAATAATAATACATGCATAATGGCCAATCACACAATTCTTGAAGGCATCTGTAATAATCTCATATCTTGCAGCGCCCTCACCACCTGTCACCAAGAAATGTGATTGGAACTTATGTTCTTCTTTCTTACCACAAAAACCTACCAATGTATCACTTTTTTCTACCCACCTTACATATTTTTTCACAACAATTTCATCTTCAGCAAGGAATATGGGAATTGGGCCCTCTATACCATGTTTTGCTTTATAGGAAGCATAAAATTTTCCAATTGTCTCAAAAATGTACTCTTTCTCCCCTGAGATATATGTCAATGATTTTCTAACTTGCCTTAAAGTCATAGATATTGAAGGGCCATCTAGATTCAAGATAATAAAGCTATGTAATCTAGGACCTCCCCACAAATTAATCATCTCATAAAAGGATTGAGTGGATTCCCTATACCTTCTACCCGACTTTGAACGAACGAGGTTGTGAAATATATCTTGAATAAATTCCCAAACTGCATCTTTACCTTGTAATTTTCCTTTCTTATGAACCACACACACATCCTTGCAAAACCTTAACACGTCCTTCCTTCCTACAAATTCGAACAACTTTTCCCTTAGAGACCTTGTTCTTATAGACAGAGTAGCAACTTTTGTCCTCTCGCATGAAAGAGATCACATTGTTAACCTATGTGTATCATTTTCTTCTCTTGCAACAATTTTGAGATCAGTTTGAGTCAAATGGTCCAACCTTCTCCCTTTCCCTGTGTTACCACCTAAGTGGCACTTAGTGTTTTTTTTATCAAGTGAGCCTAGTGAACCGGACAAATATTTTTTGTTCGAACTTCAAAAGACCTTCGGAAGTACTTCTGGGAAGTGCTTGTTGTACTATATCACATGTTCATACCCCATGGGGGGATTGTAATAAATGATATAGCATGATAGTGTCTATAAAAGACTCGGTCTCTTCGGCTTGATTTGTCAATCCGATCAGCCCAGGATGTTTTTTCCCTTGGTTATTATTGGTTGTTGAATAAACGACTAATAATTTCTGAGTTTTTCACTCCATACCTCCAAAGTTGGGGTGGTCTACTTGGCATTTAGGCCTATTGAGGTTATTAGAGTCTATGTGTCAATGTATAAATATGCTAGGCATCATGGTCAAGTCATATGAACATGTCTAAGCCCCCCTAGGTTTTTTCAATTTTTTTAATTTTTTAATTTTTTCAGTGTTTTTTATTAAAAATTATTTTTTCCAAAACTTAGGCTATTTTTTGATAGTTTAATTGGAAAAAATTGGTTTTGTAATAAAAGTGGGCCAAATAATCAGTTTCAGTCATGTAGGTGCTCATTTTAAAGCTAAGAGCACCATGTAAACCCATGGACCTACTTTTTCAAGTTTTTGAGTGATTTTCCATCACTCAAGTCAGAAAAACCCAAAAAATAAATTATTGATTATTTTAATTAATAAATTGATGAATAATGGAGCAAAGCCAAAATCGTAGATCAGTGGATTCTCAGCCGATTTGATTGAAACCAGTTAGATCTGAACCCAATTGATTTAATCTGACAAATCCTTAAATGAAGGAGGTGATCTAGACAGATCTAGAGTTGATCTTCAGCATCCTTTATGGGGAATTGCACCCTCTCTCTCTCCTCCACACGTGTGGGATCTCCTATAAGCTTTGTGGATTGATGTGTCAGTCTGTAGATTGATGTGTCAGTTTGTGGGTTGATGTGTCAGCTCAATCAGCCCCCTGATTGACAAGTAGGCTCAATTCATCTTTAGATCAGCATTGATGGACTCTCCTTCAGCTGCAGTGGTCTGTCTCCTTGGGATTTGGGCCCTTCTTGGGTTGGATCTCCTATTTTTTTGTATAAATCAAGCTTAGATCACCTCTTCCAAGCTAGTTAGAACTGGGATTGAGGTGCTGCTGCTATTGTACTATTGTTATTATTAATTTGAAATAAACAGAAGTTTTGGAGGCAAGACGGTGTCATGTCATTGTATGTGTGGATGAGCATTGCCATTTTTTATTGAGGTAACCTGTATCTATGTTCATAATTTGTTGATTGTTTGTGGATTCATTGCTAAGATTGATAATAATATTATTATAATCTTGATAAGAAAGGATCTTTTCAATAAGTTTATTGGCCATCTCTTTCCTTTGATGCATGTTTAGAGATCTAGATTCAGCATGTTTTATAAGTTTATATGCATGTTATTCTGAATCTGTGTGTATGTTTTAACCAGATCTCACAAGTATTTTGGCATGTCTTTGATTTCAGTTACAGGTTCCTAGCTTAGAGTGGATTTTGATCTAGTTTGCTTCTTCACTCTCTCCAAAACCATCCAAAGGCATATTCCCTCGACATTCCACCTGAAAGCTCCACGATGGATCTTCAAGGCTACCAGCACTCTTCCTCTCTCTTCTTCCTCATAAAATTCAATTTTCTCACCTGGATACTGTGTTCAAAAGCTTTGTTATAATTTGGATATGTTATATTAAATTAAAATTTACATATATTTTCTATTTCAAAGCTCATAGTCTAGATCTCATTTCTGAAAAGTATCATTGAACATTCTAGATCTAGCATAAGGAAATCGTCCATTTTGCATGGCAAGTTAAAGAAAATCAGTAGGTTGCATGCTCTAGATTTCCTTTTCTGTTTTAAAAAACATTAAATCCAGAAATCAGTCCATATTTCATTGGCTGCATAAACAGCAAGCCAAGATCCTAAGGAAAGATTGCTTTCCTTGGTTCCTTTTCCACCTGTTTAGCTAGTTTTAACTTAGTATTTTTTGAGTTAAGGTAGACTAACCCAAAGGCACTCTTAAAGTTCTTTTGGGAATATTTTATTGTAACATGCTTGCTGTTTTTTATCAGGTGTAATAGAAGATAAAATAATATGTTGTTTGAAAGTGGCCTCGGGAGCGTTCAAATCCCCCTAAGGGTCTCCCCTTTCACTAAAATTTAAAAATTTTGGAAAGTTGTAAGATATTGGTTTCATCACATATAAGGACCAAGATATTTTTGATATTTTAGTTTTCTGATGTTTTAACCAATAATAATAAGAGAAAATATTTTTCTAAGTAGGATTTTTCGAGCCCGCTCCCCATCCCTCCAGGGGGGATCTGCGTCCGTTTCACTTTTTTGCATTCTTCCCTTTTTTGTACTCCAATTTAGTACTCACATGCAATATTGTATACTTTGATATAATTTTGCAGTATTCCATATTTTAATTTCAAAAGTAATCATACTACTTACCCCGTGACTTCCCGATTGACCCACAAGGGGAAAGAGATGCGTGGTAGGACTAATTAGAAAACCAGTGTTGTGTATCTTTGATTCCATTTTCATTAATTATTTCTTTATTCATAATAAAATAAACCCCTCCTTAATTCCCCGATTGAGGTCGACTTGGATCGAAAGAGGTTCCTGGAGGGTTTTCCTTTTAACAAGAACACCTACTTTAAAATTTACTAAAAATAACAAAGA
The DNA here is from genome assembly GCA_001517045.1 of Pseudotsuga menziesii. Lineage (NCBI taxonomy): Eukaryota > Viridiplantae > Streptophyta > Pinopsida > Pinales > Pinaceae > Pseudotsuga > Pseudotsuga menziesii. Next base: position 124,666 of record LPNX010660458.1, on the reverse strand, counting down.
ATCCAATGTGTATGCTCTGTACTTGGTTGCGGTTCACCCGATCAATCAAGCTGTATCAAGAGAACTTGATTGACTAGAATAATTAGGATTCACTCTCTCCAAATTGACAAACCATTAGGCGAAAATCCAACGCCTCGATCAAACCATTACAGTGGAAAAATACCCAAAGGAAGCGAAAACTCCTGAAAAGTCACCTCAGGGCACCCATCTCTGTTACACCTTCGAGTGCATTATGAACAACAGCCTCAGAGACTCCATTCATCCCACATATTCCTTGCAGGTAGCTGTGATGGTTTAGTTTTGGACATACTTCAAGTACCCCTAGGTATATCTGGATTCCCCTCACCTAAGTTAAATTACTCATCTTCTTACATTAATTTAAAATTAACCAAGATACAATTGCACAACATTCATTCCAGCACTTTCAAGCACTCTTAATTGTTTTTCGACTCCATTTTCAAGGCACTGGTCAACTGTTTATTCTTTCAATCTATATGTGATTGGGTGTCATTTTCGTCCTTACTTGTGATTATCTTATCATGTTATTTGTTGTTTACAATTGTTAAATTGAAACTCCTAAAAAACTTACTCTTTAATACCATCATTATACTAAATAATTTTTCCTTAGTAACTTAATAGGGTCTACCCCCTTAGCTTCATTAGGAGTTGAGCCTAAACGGAGGAGTCAAGAACAAGGTGACAACCTTGACTTGAGGCTTGCCCCCAAGGACACATCGAGTGGCTTGAAGATTTCAGCCACGTAACCCAGGCGTGTGAAAGGCGGCAGCCCCCTGTATCTCTCCCATGTATTTTCATGTTGCTCCTTGATTCACAATATAAACGGATTCAAAAGTCATCAAAATTAGGTATCATCTTACAAAAATTTCATGTCAATGAATCAAAACATATTCCTATTTCAGAAACCCTCTTGCAATGAGTATGTCCGTATGTACCATTAATATTGCATTCAATACCATGATAAGTTAGTGTTATCCTAGTATTTTTCTCTATAGCCCACATTTTCCACCACATTGCTCATCCATTAGAACCTTTGTGTCCAATCTCTCCCCTCTGCTCTCAAGATAGGTATCCCAATACCCCCAACATAATGATATTGGGGGAGGTATTTGTCTTAGAACAAGATGAAAAAATGGATTGGTTAATGATCTACTAATTACTACTAACAAGTAATAACAAATAAAGTAATTTGCCTATTCGAATTCAAGTTAAATTAAAACTTGGTTAATTTCCATGTAATGTCCCATTTTAGGACATTTTATTAAAATGCCCAATTTTCCATTTTTTTTCACAATTTTGGCTCTTGACTAGTTTTAGTGTCTTGGTCTCCTAATCAGACCAATTTCTCCCAAATATTTAGATAAGGTGTATGAATGACATAATAACTTAATTACAGTGTTTAGGGGTGTATTATGTCCATCCAAACACTTCTGCAAGTTTGTACTAAATTCTGAACAAGATGGATGATTTTACATGTCAATTTTGGGCTCAAATCCCCCACGTGGTAAGTGGTAGAAATGGCTTCCCAAATGTGCAGAAACCCGCTCAAATTCTTAAAATTAAGTAGGGGATGTGTATAATACATTATAAGAGACTCATATGCATAAACAATCGAACACCCATGGCTGTTATCACTACATTCAATCAGATATAAAAAAACTAATTTTGGACCCTTTGGAAAACGAGATGTAGTTTGCTCCAAATGATATGAAATTCGACCCAATGGCACAAATTATCAATTAATGAAGATGAAACCCATAGTATACATTAATTACATTTCATTCATTCATAAATCATCAATGGTGCACACATATATTCGATTCCATCAAGATTGCAAGAGTTTACAACAAGGTATTGTGGAAATGGAACTGTTTCTTCAATATTGGACAATAATACATGCAATATCTTGGATTTTAAACCTGAGATATTTCTAAAATTAAATAACATATAATTTAAATCAGAATACAAACTACTGGAGCAATATAAGCTCCCTCAAAGAGATGAATAGATCACCAAGTGCACATCACTCCATAGAGATGAAATATGGTGAGAAAACTTGAGATTAATGGAAAAACAAGCTGATATTGAGATTTGAGTGAAATTCCTATAGATTTAACCTGAAAATAAGACTCCATTAAAACTCCATGAAATACCTGAGTGTCCTTTCCAAAAACCAACTAGGATGGGAATCTTTCACCCTCGAAATTGGCTTAAGCAAGAAAACTAGTCATCCACTAGCTCTCACAATTCACAAATGAGAAAAAGCTTATTTTCATGGCTTATCCCTGTATTTTATAAAAAATATTAGTATTATAAGGTTAAAAATCCATCCATAAATCAAATCCAAGTCTAATTGGTGTGGCTTCTCATGCTGTGCCATGTGGCCTCTCTCTTCACCTTCCCTCTTCTCCCAAATTTGAGTCGGAGCCTCTTAGCCTTCTCCAACTCCAAAATTCGACCTCTAAGATGATCTATTAAGTCCTGAAATGTTATTATGTTAGTATTTCATCCTTCATAATTGACTTGTTCCATAAATTTCATAGAATATCCATCATTAGTGTCATAGATGCCATAAATGTAGGGGAATCTAGCCAAGTGTCCATGAAACTCCGATTTGGCTCTTCCTCTCCCATGTAAGTTACAATTCATCCAAAATTAGACCTATTAATTATATGAAAAATTATATTGACCTCATAATCCATCCCAAAACATTATTCTTCCCATTTATTTGAAATTACAAGAGGAGGATGCCATTTAACATAGGAATTCTAGCTTCAGTGGGCCCCATCGTCTTCACGTGTCTCCATTCTCCATTGCCATTTCAATTTTCTCCTGTATTTATTTAATAAGATACATTATTAAATATTTATCCTATTCTAATGTATAAACATCATTTATTATCCCCCTTATTCCAAATCTCAAAGCTTCCACCCCCAACCTAGGAAACTAGCGATTTTCCTCCTTGGCAATTATTTGACTTTTAGCATCCGTTTGACAACTTTCATGAATATGGAAAATGTGATTTGGAAATTTTGAACCAATGAAAAATTTGGGACATTAAAAATTATCCCTTCCCAATATTGCTTATCCTCAATCAATTTCAAACATGGTTGTTGAAGAACTTGCTTTCTGTATGATTCTTTGAAGTTGCCACTGAGCTACCCACCTTGAGTCTTTGAGATTCCATGAATATTTCAGAGAGGAACCACCATGATTTATGTTGCACTAATTTTATTAACATAACATTATTAAATGGATAATCCATCCCCCATACTTCTTTTTTCCCAAAGAATTTGAAATCAATGGGACTAAAAACTATCCCAGGGTCCCATTTCTTGCATTGCACTCCAACAATTAAGAGTGCTCTCTAACCCATACCATTTGGAAAGAGAATTCTTGGATCCCATTTTCTTGTATCCATTCTTCCAAACATCATGAGTGCATAATATATATCATCAAATTATATAACAACATAATAAGAATGTACATCAAGGAAGTGCCTCACCAAGAAATCATGAAAGTGCTTATACCTCCAAGTGAGTAGAATACCATTTGCCAAGTACATACATGCTTCAAGTGACCAATCAAATATGATACAATGACATAGGTGAGTATCCAATGTCCTATAATGCTGCTCCAAAAGGAAGTGATATGCATCAAAATATTCAGCCATGTATTCTTTCATCCAAGAATTGAACGAAGAGTCTCCACTCAAAGTTGAACCAAATAGTGAGCAGCAGAAACAAGGAGACTTCAAATGACTCAAAGAACTCTTACCCATACATCTATGAATGAGTTAATCATAAATACATAATAATGTATGTGCCTGGTAACAAAAATTTTATCCTATCATAAGTCTATTCACCCTAGTGTTGGATGAATTTCTTCCAACATCAAATTAACCAAGTGTTGAGCAATAAAAACCACGAGTCTTCAAGTGACTCAAATGCATATCATAGGTGCATCCATGTAGATGTGCATCATCAAAAAGTAACAAGGAATTCTGCTGAAAATGTGAATAATAATGTGCTCCAAATGATATGTAATGCGAATCAATATAATCATCCATGTGTTCTTTCATCCAAAAAGAAATGGAGAACCTCCACCAAAATCTGAACAAAATAAGGAGCAAGGAAAACATGAAGACTTCAAGTGGCTCAAAGAAGTCTCATCAATACACTCATGAATATGTATATCATCATGTAAAATTAGAGGATGTTTCTGCAAATAATAATGTCCTTCAATCATATAACTCTTCACCCAAGTGTGGGATGAAGTTCCTCCAACTTCAAATAGACTAGGAAAGGAGCAAGGAAAATCATGAGTCTCCAAGTGACTTAAGTGAACATCATAGGTGCACCCATGTAGATGTGTATAATCATAATGTAAACAAGGATGCTGATGAAAATGTAAATAATATGGTGCTCTAATAATTCCATCATCAAAAGGAGAAATATAATGTCCATGCTCTTCATGTGGCACCATCTAAAAGAAACCTTTTACCCATACTTCATTAGGATGACTGCTACAAAATTTAGAAGTGTAGGATGTAGGAGAAAGAACCAACTCACCCAAATGATCAGTAAGTTAAAAATTATCATAACGTGAAGGATCCATAGGGGTATGATTATGCAGCTCCTTCAATAGTGTGAAACCTTTGTCATAGATTGGTTCCAATGTAGAGGAATCATGCTCTTCTTTAAAAATTGCATACCCTTCATCAAGAGACAATTCAAGTTCCTCTTCCAACACATAAATTGTTTGGATATATTCAAGTTAATATTCAAACAAATCAAGTACGTTCAAATTTCCAAATTTCTCATGATCCACCATGTCATGAGAATCTTCCAAACAATCTACCATTTGATAATTTGAAACATAGGAGGAAAAGCAAGTGTCTTGCAAATTTTCAAGAAGTTGCTCATTTTGAATTGTGAGCTTCTAATAACTTCATTATTCTTCAAGTAGGATTCATGTAACCATTCACTAAGCTCAATGAAATTTTTTCTATCAAAAATCGAAGACATGAAATTACCTTTGATGTTTCACATTGCTCTTTGGATCTTCTCCATGTCTTCAAGGAAGGATGGCTCCTCTAAGGAAGTAGCTCTCCAACAAGAATTTGATACCAATGCTTGAGTGTCATGGAGTATATTAAGGGCCTCTTGGATCTTCTTTTCATTCATATTTAAGGAACCTTCAAGAAAATTAGGCTCTTGCAAATGAACCTCCTTATCTTCTTCCTTCTTGCTTGGACCAACTTCATGAAGCTCAAGTGGTGATGGGGAAGTTGATCTTGTTTCTTCTTCAACTGCTACAAGGTATTCATTTTCATGTTTAATGTAATTTGGCTTGCAGTAACATTTTTAAATCTGATATCTATGTCACCAACATATATTTCTGAGCACCCATCAGTAGGTACTCCTTCATAGTTCAAGTATCCATCAGTAGATGATCTTTGGTCCATGTCCATAGTAGAATTTGTTTCAGAATGATATTCAATAGTTTCAAGGTACTCTTCTTCCTTCTCATGTGATGTTTCCTCATCTTTTTCAAAGTAATTTGGGAGTTAATTTATCCTCTTCATGTACTACTTCTTATATTTCACCTATTTTAGAACTAGGTGGTTCATGGATCTCCTCCTTTTTCTCCTTCAAGCTAGCTGATGCATTTTTCCCCTTGGTATTCCTAAAATCAATATATTTTTCCCAACTTTGGATAGAAAAAAATTCAAATCCTTTAATAATATTATTGGTCATGTCTTCAACGATAGGTTCCATGCTTTTTATTATCTCCTCACCATCATATGAGGTTCTCTTTTCATGCCTAGTCATAGTTTCCAAAAAATTGCCTTCTTCTCCTACTTTTTTTTCCTCTTCAACAAAAGCACTTTTGGGTTTCAATATATAATGGTGGTACCTGAACTATTGTACTAATAAATATCAGACCAAATCAGGTGCCAATATCATGCTCTGATACCACTGTAATGTCCCCTTTTAGGAAATTTTATTAAAATGCCCAATTTTTCAAATTTTTCACAATTTTGGCTCTTGACTAGTTTTAATATCTTGGTCTTTAAATCAGCCCAATTGCTCCCAAATATTAATATAAGGTGTATGAATGATATAATAACTTAATTATAATTTTTAGGGGTGTATTATGGCCCTCAAAAAACTTCTGCAAGTTTGTATTAAATTATGGACAAGATGGATGATTTTACATGGCAATTTTGGGCTCAAATTCCCCCCAAGGTAAGTGGTAGAAATGGCTTGCCAAATGTGTAGAAACACACTCAAATTATTAAATTGAAGTAGGGTATGTATATAATACATTATCAGATACTCATATGCATAACCAATCGAACTCCCATGTCTGTTATCACTTCATTAAATCAGATATAAAAAACTATATTTGGACCCCTGGGGAAACGAGATGTGGTTTGCTCCAAATGATATGAAATTTGACCCAATGGGCACAAATTTGTTATATTTTTAACATTAATCTAGAATTACATTATGATATTTAACTAAGAGAATAACAATCACATCAATCAAACACAAGAGACAATGAACACAGTGTTTTTCCTCGAGGAAACCATAAATGGAGAAAACCCCGCAACTTCATCAGAGATAGAATCAACACCAAAGTAAAAACCAAAAAAAGTAAGATGATATCTTGAAAGCAGTAACCTTCTTTCTTCCTTTCCCTAGTTTATTCCACTTCCTCAGCTATGCGCTACAACTGAGTGTGAGCGAGTGTGTGACAAATAGAGAGGCTAGCTCTCTATTTATACTAATTCCTGACTTGACTAAACCCAACTAGGGATGACATTACTAGTTGATTCTAACAACCCTAGTGCCCCAGAACTATGGGGAATTTAACCCTTAGACAATAGGAGGGTTACCCACCTTGACTTTACATGACTTGTTTACATTCTAGAAACTCTCGATAGGAACGTCGGGGCATGACATAACTCAAGTACATTACAAATACATCCCAGAATAAACATCGGGTTACAATAAATAAGAAATACAAGTGAATACAGTATGAAGTTACAATTACATCAACACTCCCTCTTAACTAGGAAGGTATTCTCTTGACACAATTTATCAGCACAAGTATTCTTCTCTGTATCATCTGGATCATCATCGAGTCCTCTTCATATTCATCTTCAAGTCATCTGGATCTGGATCATCACTGGATCTGGATCATCATCACTGGATCTGGATCATCATCACTGGATCTGGATCATCACTGGATCTAGATCATCATCACTGGAACACCATCAATGGATTTGGATCTGGATCATCACTCGATCTAGATCATCACTGCTGGATCATCATCACTGGATCATCATGGGTGCTATCTCATGATTCTTCTTGTCATAGGAAGTTCTACAGAGCCAGCCCTTTTTCATGCTGGTTGTAGGCCTAGCCTCTATGTAGGTCTTTCTCAGTACTTATATCTGACCCTAAGTCAGAATGGCCTACCTAGCACGTATATATGATCATGTAGGAACCAATCCTATAATCATATCAGAAAGGCACACCCAACACTCACATTTGACCATGTGGGAACCAATCCCACAACCTTGTCAGAAAGTCCTAGCACTCACATTTGACCATGAGAGGAAGCAATCCAACATTCATGTCAGAAAGGATCTGCACTTACATTTTACCATGCGAGGAACCAATCCAACATACATGTCAAAAAGGCTCTGCACTTACATTCGACCATACGAGGAACCAATCCAACATACATGTTCGAAAAGGATCTGCACTTACATCAGCCCATGCGAGGAACCAATCCAGCATGCATGTTAGAAGGGTTCTTCACTTATATGTGACCATGTGAGGAACCAATCTAACATGCATGTCAGAAGGGCTCTGCACTCACATCTGATCATGTAGGAACCAATCCTACAGTCACATCAGAGTGGCCCTCAGTCCCAGACTAAGCTTTCCTTGTAACTGACCAGGTGCCTCCATTCCAAGAATGGCATTCAGCACTTACTTCTGATCATGTAGGAACCAATCCTATAGTCACATCAGAATGGATCATCACTCATATCTAACATGGAAGGAACCAATCCTCTTACCATGATAGAATGACTCAGCCCTTACATCTGACCATGGAATGAACCAATCCTCTCACCATGTCAGAATGGATCTGGGTCTCATCATTTTCCCTTGGAGGGAACCTCGATCTGGATAACACCAAGTTTCTCCCTGAAGTACTCAAAATTCACCCTAACCAATGGATTTGTCAACACATCAGCTATCTAATCATCCGTCACAACATACTGGAGCTTCACTGCTCCCCTCTACACCATATCCCTGATATAGTGATACTTGATCTCGATATGTTTCGACTTGTTATGGAACACTGGATTCTCTGACAACTTCACGCAACTCTGGTTGTCACAATGTATACAAGTAGCATCCATATAGAGATCAAATAAATCAGACAGTAGCTTCCTCAGGCATACTACCTCACAGCTAGCTAAACAAGCTGTGACATACTATGCTTCAGTTGTACTCATTGCCACATAGGATTGCTTCCTGCTAAACCAAGAGATCACACCTAATCCCATACTGAAGTAACACCTAAAGTGCACTTCCTATCGATGGCACTGCCTGCCCAATCTGAATCAACATAACCTTCTAGGTTAATCTTCTGATTCACATCATACTTGAGCCCATAATCAATTGTACCCCTCTAGTACCTTAGAATATGCTTTGCAACAATCAAGTGAACATGTCTCGGATTTGTCAGAAACTGGCTCAAGGTGTTCACAACAAAGCAAATATCTGGTCTCGTGTTCATCAGGTACATCAAGGACCCAATCATCTGACGATACATCATGGCATCAATTGCTTCTGATGAAGCATCACTCAATAGCTTCAGGTTCGATGCCATAGGTGTGGTCATGTCCTTGCAGTCCATCATCCCAAACGTCTTCAGGATCTCTACTGCATACTTCCCTTGTCCGAGGGAGATTCCATCCACATTTTGCCACACCTACATGCCTAGAAAATAGTGCATCATACCCAAGTCCTTCATTTCAAACTCGGTAGCAAGATTCCTCTTCGTATCAGTAATCAACCCATCCATACCTATTACAAATAGATCATCTACATACAGTAGGAGCATCACTAGGTTTCCATCTTCAACCTTGTAGTAAAGGTTGGAATCTGCTTTACTTTTGGAAAAGCCCAAACTGGATAGAAAGCTGTCAATTCTGCTGTACCATGTCTTGGGTGCCTATTTCAAACCATACAGGGCTTTCTTCAATCTACACACATGAGACTCCCTATCTCGTGTCTCAAAACTGAGTGGATGCTCTACATACACTTCCTCTTCTACTACACAATTCAAGAAATCACTCTTGACATCCATTTGGTGTATCTTCCATTTCATTACTACATCCAGAGCAAGTATCGATATGAAGGAAGTGTATCTGGCTACAGGTGCAAAGGTTTCTTGATAATCTATTCCTTCTTTCTGTGAGAAGCCACAAGCCATGAATCTTTCCTTATATTTCTCTATGCTACCATCTACAGCATGCTTGATCTTGTAGATCCATTTGGAACTTACAACTGACTTCCCTTCTGGTCTTGGGACAACATCCCAAACATTATTCTTCATGATCGATTGATACTCTTCGATCATAGCATCCTTCCATTATTTTCGTTCTGCCACTTCTTCATAATTGGAAGGTTCTTTATTGATAAAGTCACATAGTAAAGCTACATATCCAGAGCAAGATCTAGTTCTCTTTCTTTCTTTGTGATTCTCTTCTAGAGCCCCATATATTTCCACACCTTGGATAGCTTCTCATACCCAAGTAGGTTTCCTCTTTTGAGGATTCTTCTCTTGAGGTGGATCTACAGGTTCTTGTGGTTCTTCAAATTCTTGATATTCTTCTTGAATCTCTTCATTCATGATTGTATCATGAATTCTGGGTGCTTCTGCTTCTTCAGGTTCTTCAGCAGGTCTCTTTCTGGATTTGTTGTAAACCGTGTCTTAGTCAAATGTTACATCCCTGCTGATGTCGATCTTCTTGAATCCTAGAAAATATATTCTGTAAGCTTTCAAGCTTTCAGAGTATCTCACAAATATACCCTTCTTTCCTGAAGGATCTAATTTTGTTCTCTTCTCTTTTGGAATGTGTATGTACACTAGACAATTGAATATTCGAATATGGATAACTTCTTGTTTCTTGCCAGAGAATACTTCTTCAGGTGTCTTATTCTCGAGTACTCTATGTGGAGTATGGTTTTGTACATACACCGCTATTCTGGCAGGCCCATAGATGCATGGGAAGATCTTGATCATGAAGCATTGCTCTTGCAGCTTCCATGATAGTTCTATTCTTCCTTTCTGCAACCCCATTCTGTTGTCAATTATATGGAGTGGATAACTCCCTCTTAATCCCTGATTCTTTGCATAAGTCTTTGAATTCATTTGATGTGAGTTATCCGCCATTATCTGATCGAAAGGTCTTGATCTTGTTTTCTATGTGGTTCTCGATCAAGGCCTTGAATTGCTTGAACTTGCTGAAAACTTCGTCTTTGTTCTTCATGAAGTAAATCAATGTCTTCCTAGAAAATTCATCAATGAAAGAAACCTAGTATACATACCCACTTAGTGAACTTGAATACATTGGTCCGCATACATCGGAGTGGATGATTTCCAAGATTCATTTTGCCTTGCTTTCGCTACTTGGAAATGTCTTCTTTGTATTCTTTCCTTTAGCACATCCTTTGCAAACCCCTTCATGTTTTGTATGAATTTCTGGAAGACCTTCAATAGCTTTGCTTGCAAGTGGTAGTGCTCTGTAATGCACATGTGCAAGACTTCTATGCAAAAGTTCATTTGGATTTACTGCGTCATGGACCAATGCTTTTTCTGGATGGCCCTTCAATTTGTATAAACCTCCTTCTTGTTCTTCAATTACTATTGCATCGTCAATAGTCTTTCCTCTTCACCACATGAGGACTTTGCCATCTACAAATGCAACCCTCATGCCTTTTGTATCTATGCCTTTATGACATAATACCAACATTGTATTTGTTACTACAACAATTAGAAATATTGTCGTAGTAATTATTTATGTCTTTGTTGAGTATGTTGTTTTATTTTTGGAAGTTCGCACCACTTATAATCAATACAGGAAAATATTTTATGACTTTAAAGTATAAGTTTTAACCTTGTAATCATTAAAATAAATTATGAATTCAAATAGCAACATAATTTATTATTATTGTTGTTGGTAGTGGTAGTGGTAGTGTATTAAAAACTAAGTTGATGAATGTTTACTTTATGAATTATAGATTAACGTGAGAAATTTCTTACCTATAAATTTATTTAATGATATTGATGTTAGTAAAGCCTCCCTTATTTATTAATATTATCTATTTTAACAATCAAAATTAATTATGAACTAGAATAGCATTAGTGCACTAGAGTTTGATTTTTTTAATATACAAGAGGAAAGGGGGAAAACCAACTTAACTAATTATTGCAAGTGTTCATTATTTATTTATGAAGTATTTGAACAATGTGTTTAATTGAAAAGATCATATTTTTATTGAAAATATAGATATCTTACAATATATATATTATCAATAAGATTTAAATCATGTCTTAATTTATGTTAGGGCACAGAGGAATCGAACCACCATTGTCCTGCTTGGAATGCAGGTGCTCTTCCATTGAGCTAGCACCCTTTACAACATGAGGGGAGAGGGACTATGTTAACACCTGGATTGCACATTTCTAATCCTCTGTGACAAAGCAAAATGATGTTTTATTTAGAGAGGAAGTCTAGAAGATGTTTTAAAGTTCATTATTGAATATGATAATGCACATTTGATATAGTGACATGTTGATTTTATGTAAAAAACAAATTGAAAAGTTAAAAATTGAATGGTGTTATCTAATTCACATAAAGTACCATCACATGAATTAACATAGAAGTTGAACCAAAATTTTCATATTAGTAAATAGTATAAAATTCCTCAAAAAAAGGCTTGAAGAGAATATTTGATATACAACAAACATTTAAAAGTGTTTCTTCTTGTATATTAATAACTAGTTCAAAGAGAAAATTACATTCATGAATCATCTCCACATAATCTCCTTATATTCAGTCAAGCAAATCAATTACAACTTGTACACCACATTTATTTATTGTGGTTTTCCTGCAATCTTCTTTGTTTTGCATCCATGCAAAAACCATGGTATTAACTGGAATAGATCCAAGTCATGTGTCATCAAGGTTTGGTACCCAATATTGTTCTAAAATTTTCCTTTGTATTTCCTTGAACTAGGCTTCCATCAATCAACCTTTACATGAAGAGTCTCACTTTCATCATTCTGGAAAATATATGAGGTGGTTTTTGCCATCCAAGTCGTCACTCCTTCATCCTTAGTTCATGATCTAACTACCAACACCTTTACTTTCTCAAATTCAATCATAGGATTGAATCTTGGCTTTAGCTTGTTGCACCTGGGTCCAACATATACCAGTTCATCCGTCACATTATCAAATTCTCCATCCATAATACTTATATTACATGCAGTGCATTATGATCAGCATTAAATCTCACATGGATTAAATTGTCTTTATGCACGGGGACTTCACTTAGTGAACGTCTCACATAGCACGTGCGATCGTGGGATATTAAAGAATACCCTTAATTTCAAGAGATATTGACCTAGACTCTTTTTGTTGAAACCCCCTCCCAATACTTAAAACCTCCTCCCCACCCCTTTTTATACCTCAATCCTTATAAACCACCCTGCCCACCCCCACCTTAAACCCCTTATCCCCCCAATAACTGCAATATATTGGTTCAATTTTTTATAATTTTAAAACCCACAATATGAACTAACGTGATAGGATATTGGCCAACAAGTGAAGCCCCCGTGTCTTTATGATGCAATGTATTTGATGATAATGTCTAACATGAATTAAAGCTAACATGATGTTATCACTTAATGATTGATTTTCTGGATTAAGTTATGTGAAATATTTTCAGTCTACAATGAATTTTTCATGGTTCCCGTGACAAACATGGTTGGAGTGTCCACTCAAAACGTTCACACAGTTTAATTCAGAAAATCAATCACAATGATGACAAACTAATAAAACTTGCACGCTCAAAATGTTAGTACTGTATTTATTGAGTATAAGTTAATATACTAGTACAAAGTTGGCACCACTTTAAAGTCTACACAAGAAAATATAATTATGAATTTGAATGCAACATAGTAGTACAATTAAATTTATATCAACTATAATAATGAATAATAGGAAAAACTCACTTCAAACCTTATTGCAAGTGCCTTACATTTATTCACAAAGCAATTCTATAAGATATTTTAAGGTGCATTCGCATAAAGTATTGTCACATGAATTAACATTGAAGTTGAACCAAAATTTTCATATATGTAGAAAATAATGTAAAATTCCTCAAAAGGTAGCTTGAAGAGAATATTTGATATACTACAAACATTGACAACTTTTTCTTCATGTATATTAATTAGTCATTCAAAAAGAAAAATTACATTCATGATTCATCTCCACCTAATCTCCTTATATTTTCTCAAGCATATCAAGTACAGCTTCAGGATGAAGATTTCTATAGTTAATCATAATGACAAAGAGAGTTTATGGAATTAAATTGTGTGTATTGAAACGTCCCTACGTTTCAAGTGGACACTCCACCAATCATCAGCGGAACAAAATGAAAAGCTCAAAGTAGTATTGAAGAGAGTGAGCAAAAGCTAATAATAAAGAAGGAAAGGATTTTGTACATGCATTAATGAATATAACTATGCACATTTGATATAGTGAGATGTTGTGTTGATCTAAAAGACAAATTGAAAAAGTTAAAATTTGAATGGTATTATCTAATTCGCATAAAGTATCATCACATAAATTAACATTGAACTTGAAGTGAAATTTCATATATGCAGTAAATAATATAAAATTCCTCAAAAAGTAGCTTGAAGAGTATTTATTATAGTACAAACATTGAAAAATGTTTCTTCATGTATACTAAAAGTCATTCAAAAAGAAAAGTTACATTCATGTATCATCTCCACCTAATCTCCTTATATCCGCTCAAGCAGATAAAGTACAGCTTGTACACCACATTTATTTATCTTTGTCTTCTTGCAATCTTCTTTCTTTGGCATCCATGCTCAAACTATGGTATTAATTGGAATAGATCCAAGTTTTGTGTCATCAGGATTTGGTACCTGTTAAGTCAGTAATTTGTTTCTTCAATTTTGGTTTTGTTTCTTCAATTTTGGTTTGATTTTCATTTTATTCGAAGTAACTCTTTTGTTTTAACTTTGATTATTTGCTTCCTTTAGGAAAAATTTTGGTTGTTAGGTGAATTTTTGAACTTGGATTTTATATTTTTGTTTTATTTTTGATCCTTTACATTTCGATGGGGTTTTTAAAGGTTATTATATCAAAGAATGGATTCACAAATGATTATTCTGAGCATAGTAATGCATGATCACTACTCAAGCAGCTTTTAAACTCCATACAAAATTCCTAAAAGTTGTAAGACAACGATAAAACAGAGTGAAAATTATTCTTGTAGCGCTGGAGCTCGAAATTTACAAAGGCGCGCTACAAGAATATCGTGACCTTCATTTCTTCCGATTTTTTAGCAAAAATTTGGCATTTTCTTAAATGTTGAGTGACTAATCATGTATTGTGGAGTGTTTACTACATGTGGGTTCAGGAATTATCATAAGAACAGGTGGTTCCACGTCATGAGGGAATCGTGGTCATCATGAGCCCAAATGCAATTCATTTCGACAGGTAGCAGCTTGGTTTGAGTTTAATGTGAGATGATTTGTCATTTGCATGCACATTCAAAGACGAAGGAATTAGTGGAGTAATCATAATCACTAAAAAACCAGATATGCCCGCTGGGAAACAGAGTGAGGTTTTATGGAGTCACGGGAAATTAGGGCTTCATAATTTTGTTGTCTGCAGTCAAATTGCATCCTGAAGGACACCTGTAAATTCAAGGTGAACAACTTAACCACTCAGGTCATGATTTTAAACCACTGCAGTCGATCAATTAAAAGGTATTCCACGATAAGCCAATATAGATGAAAATTTGGGGCTTTTTCGGTGGGGTTCGTTTTAGCATAATTGATCAAGGGAAAGGTTAAATTGTGCTGTTAAATGAAATTTCATCCAAAGAAGTAGCTTCCTGAGACATGTTGAGATGTTCTGTTAAGTGGAGGACTGAAATTTAGCCTTATATTGGACTATGCATTTGTTGAAGTTTACAAGAGGCTGGGTTGAAATACAATGTATGTTACGATGATTCAAATTTAATACTACTACTGGTGCAACATGAGATGAAGGAAATGGACATTTCAGACAATATGAAAACCTATATAGCCTAAATACCTAATTTTTCTAGGTTTTGAAGCTTACTGTTTTTGAAAGCCAAAAGAAGCTGCGAAGAGCTAAAGGTTTGAGAGTAGAGGCAAACCTACTCTCATTTTGATACTGAGATTATTGAGCTGAAATGGACTAAGTTTAAGATTGTTCTACTCTATAAATCTTTTCATCTAACCTATAAACAGTCTGCATTTAGTCTAAAAAGTTGACAGTTGGGATTCTTCATGTAAAACTCTTTTGTGAAGAGATTGTTTATATATAATTCTGGCAGGTTATGGATACTAATACATAGGTTCATTCTATATGCTAGAGGTGGATAGTCATTAGAATAATTAAATGGAATGACAATTATCAGTGGTAGTGAAGAATCTAGTCTGTATCAAAAGAACAAAAGCAACAGTCAGAGAAGAGTAAGGAGAGATTTTTTTGAAACCTGAGGGATTTGAAAAGGAGACAGTCACCTGACTGGTCATTAATTGAATCCTAAAACCTATACAGTTTCATCCTCTGAAGGAAAATAGGCAAGAGTGGTAAAATTAACAAAGCTGAACCTACTGATGTAGATTGGATCGAAAAACTTCCTGGATGTGTTGAACTATTCCAACAGGTTGGTTGGCTTGAATTCTTTAAAAGAATAAATGGGTATAATGCTGAATTTTCTTGTAAGTTTGCACAGTGTTTTAAAGAGGACATGGTGACCTTTGATACTCTTAAGTTCAGGCTGACAGTAGAACTGATTGCAGAAGCCACAGGGGTTAAGAATGAAGGTGAATTATGGTTTAAGAAATTGCCCTTTACCTTTGATCCTCAGAGATACCTATTACCAAATGTCACTCCTGACTGGAATAAAGGCATTCTTATTCAAAATTTCAGAAAGGAATGGGTTGAACCAATCAGAATTTTGCAGATTTATATTACTTGCGAGGGCAGGTATGCTTATGTGTTTAAGTATCACTTCAGGTTTTTGCAACATATGGTGGGACAGTCCAAGATGAACCTTCCATTTTTCCTATTCAAGAGCTTGCAAAAAATGGCTAGCAGGGTCAATGGGAATATGGACCATTCCTCTCAGTCCATCTTTCATCATGGGCTAATTAAGTCGATTATTAGCACTGTTTTGCAGCATGAAGGTAAAAGTTGGGACTTCTTTCTTTTTTGGTCAGGTTTTCATGTCAAACAAGAAGATCAGCAGCCTAAGAGGCAAGCAGATAAAGGGAAGGTAATGATGAAGAAATTAGGTCAGAAAGCTAAACTTGAAGACAAGGAGGATGTTGAAGTTGAGAAGGCAATAGAGCATGTGGAGGTTGACAATAAACCCAAGGTGTTTTCAGTTGGTAATGCAGGTAGATATTCATTGTTTTCAGAAGAAGAATTGCAGCCTAGGCAACAGTTGATACCAGCAGCAGTTTCCAAGGAAGCTAGAGCTGCTATTATAGAAAAAGTTGCTATGCCTGAAGATGATTTTCAAACCCCAACAAAGAATTCCACTCACCATTCTCTCAGATGATGAGGGATATTTACTAGAAGAAGATCATCCCATTGATAAAGCAGAAGGCAAGCATGCAACTTGTGGAGAATTCTTCACTTCAGAGATCAAAGTAGCCAAACCTAATAAGAAGAAGAAAATGACTGTAACCCCATATTGGAGGCCTAAAACCAGGACAACAAATAAACTAAGATGGAATATGAAGAGGTTACTCAATCCAAAATTGAATTCCAAACAAGAGACTGTCTTGATTGATACTACCTCAAATGAAGAGACAAAAATTTGTAAAATGGATAGTAAAAACAAAGGAAAATCAGTTCCTAAACCTTCCTCTTCTCAGCCTGCAAAGGTAAAAGGATTATCACAGTCTGTAAAAGAGTTAAGGCAGCCCAAGTCTGAATTGTCTGCCATAATTCTTGAAATAAAAAATAAACTTTTAAAGCAACAGCAGGAAGAGAAAGCTAAAGTATCTCCTGTTGAAAATCAAGAATGGGAAGAAGAAGATGAGCCTATACTTAGGGAAGCAGGTATTCTGAAAGATCCTAGTATTCCTGCTGATTTCATAGACTTGTTAATAAAGGATTCAAACATACCTGATATCCCTAGTTTTGAACAAGAGAGCATGACAGGAAGGTCAGTTGACATAGATAAAGAAAACTTGCAGAAAATTATTCAGCAGTATAAACAGCAGATGAAATACATGAAAGATGTCAATGATGGGTTGATGATGGTTAACATAGGGCTTATAGAATAACTACAGGATGTCAACAATCATTTCCAGGAGCTGACAAGAGTATCCAAAGAGGTTCTCAAGAGAAAAAGAACTACTGACATGCACTGTACAGAGTTGGAAAAGACAGTAAAGAACTTGCAGCAGGAAAATAAGAAGCTCACCAAAAGGATAACTAACCTGGAGTAGGAGAAGAAGAAATCTAAGAGGAAAACTCAAGCATTAGATGGCATTGCTCTGCTAGCTGAGGCAGCAAAAGAGCTATGAGTCACTTGTTCATTTTAGTTATTTGTTATCTTTTTCAAAAACATATTAGTTAGGGATTACTATTTTTAGAAAAATCATGTTTTGTAATATTTTACTTTTTACTTTACCTCATCGAGTGGATGGAAGAAAGTTAGGGTTTTTTACCCCTAACTGATTTTGTAAAAAAAAACCACTATTTAGAGAGGTTAGAAAGTCATTAGCAGGGTTTGATTTTTGGGATAGCTTCAGGAGGTTTGCAGACTTGTTCATGATTTCAGACTTGTTCATGAGTTAAGTATAAGCTCTTGTATGCATTTGGTGATGAAACTATGAGATATAAGACACTTTTATCCTTCATTTTCTGTGTTGGCTTCATTGTTCAGCTTGTCTAGTTGCTTAACTGATATATTCATTTACTGGTTTATGTTTATATGCTGGTGATGCTTTTCTTTTATGAATGAACTTCAATACTGTGTTCTGTTGGATCTTGTTGAATATATTATGCATCTTTGTCTTCTTTTGCTTATGATTCAGTTATTACTTTGCTCATGAATGTATTCCCTGTCTTTCCCCAAAATTTTATAACCAAGAAAATACATCAGAAACCCTAAACCTAATTTTTTTTATTGAGTTTTATTTGAGATTGTGTTGGCTTGTTTCTTTGGCCTTGGAAACAATTTCTGGCACAAACAGTACCCAATATTGTTCTAAAACTTTTCCCTTGTATTTCGCTGATCTAGGATGCCACCAATCAATCTTTACATGAAGGGTCTCGCTGTCATCATCCTGGCAGATATCTGATGTGGATTTTTCCATCCAAATCATCTCTCCTTAATCCTCATTTCCTGATCTAACAAGCAACATCTTTCCTTTCTCAACATCAATTCTAGGATCGAATGTTGGATTTGGCTTGTTACACTTGGTTCCAACATATACCGGTTCATCTGTCACATTATCAAAATCCCCATCCATAATACTTGATATTGCATGGAGTGCATTACCATCAATGTTAACATTTTGCCTCGTCTTTGGCCAAAAATCATCAGAAGAAGAATCACTTTCATCCAAGGGTGTATGGTCATTTTAGATTCCATCTAATGCATCAAGAACTCTTTTCGAATAATCTAGTTTTTCATTCCATTCCTCTGTAACAATTGGTGAATTCTCATTGCCAATAGTCTCTTTCCACATTTTTATGTATGATGTTATTCCTTCCTTTAGTTCTTTTAAATATGCATCATTGTCTTTGGGATGTAAGAAAGATGGCTTCCCTGTGGGAAATATAGGTCGGCCTTCATCATCTATATTACACAACTCCATTGGTTCTCACCACTCAATGTCTCTGATGGATTCTTTATACCTCATAACTGGAACATCATTGAGTACAAGGAATTGGAAGTGCTAGACATTAAGATATCCAACTAGTGCATTTTTCCCCTCCTTGATGTACCCATTAAGAAAACTTTTGAAGTCATACACTTTGTCAATAAGTTTAGGTGGAAACACCCTTTTTTCTTTTATTGTGTGATATGTATCCATCATCTCAGGTAAAGAATATATATCTTTACTTTTCAAGTTGGAAGACATTATTCTGTAGGTTCCATCTATGTCTTCATGGGTGTGCCCCACAAGCAAGAACCCAACCTCAATAGTGATGAAGACACCAAGTGCAGTTAATAGTGATAGAAACATGAAAACATAATGATTCTTATTATCATTAGCTGCATTGTCCAACTGTAACAACAAATGTGGAGGAAGAGGTTTAAAATCAAGATTTTGATTTTTTGAGCTTCCATTTAAAAGATAGGAAAGAATCCTTGTACACTCTACATTTTGAGTAAATAGAGTTTTGAAGTAATGCATTTGAAAGTGTGTTTCTTGAACTTCCACTCTCATAAAGAAAATCACCATACATATTAAGGTGTGGGTCTTCAAGGTCCCTCAAGCACTTTGCAAGAGATGTAATGGTAAATTTTGATCCCATGTGTACAAATGGTAGGGAAAAATGACCAAAACCTCCTATGCTATACCCATGTGTTAGCATACCTGTCAACGACAAACCCAAGTTTGTTCCTACAACAGATTTTGATTTGACATGTAATCTTGGGATTGAAGTCTTTGTTTTGTCCATTTTATCATGGATAATGCTCAAGTATTCCTTTGGATACTGCTCTGACATAATTCTGTGGGCATAGTAGCAATATCTTCCACACATAACAATGTTGTTATGTTTCTTCAGTATAGCTCATGCCTTTTCTTCCAGCTCTTTTGTAGTCGCTGTCTTCATCTGTGCTTTCAACACGATCCATTCACTACATTTACTGAAGTTAGTGTTCTTTGAGAATGCCACATCTAGAAAATGAGTATTCCAAATCTTGCTCATTGTTGGTTGTGATATTGATGGAAAATTTAGCTCTTGAAGAGCCTCTTTGATCTCTTTTAACAAAGAACTTTGGGTGTACGTTGATGGAAGCAATCTTAAAGGAGCAGATGTTCCATCTTCCTCAACTTGTCGTGTTTGGTTCGGTGAAAAGTCTAAATTATCCATTACAATTTTGTGCAATATTTCTATGGCTTCCACAGTATGTGCACATGGTTTGTAGGTGTTACCATGAATTCCTTTCACATGTCCTTGTTGGAAATTATGTTGGTAATTATAGAAGGTGCTTTGAGGAATATTATGTATCTTGTACCATGATTTATTACAAATAATATCTCCATTAAACCTCATTTCTTTTACTTTCCTAATAGTAGGAGGTAGGCCATGGCCATGGCTCTTTGACATGATTGTGTTGGAAAGGAGTGAATTCAAGACAAATTCCCTAATGTCATTTTTTTTAAATAGTTTCATACCCCTTCTAGTAGTTGCAATGGCTTTCCTATCCACATGTTGAAGACAATCTTGTTTGCAACATTCATCCACTGCAAAAAGTCGGATTTATTTCTCTTCATCTCTTTGTATTTGAAAGTTTCCAACTTTTTTTGTAGCCACAACTCGTTTAATCCTTTTATATGGCCTCGTTGCGTGCATAGCAATTGAGTCTGGATCTTTTTCATTAAAAATATCATCATCCCATGTGTTTAAGGGACTTGTGTCCTCTATAAGATCCCATACCGCCATTTCCTTGGGTGCCTCCTTGAAATTTTCATTCACCCTTAAAATCTCACCTTCATTGTCCACCAACTTATTTATTGGCCATCTAACCAAACAATGTATAGACTTGTCCCCAATCCTACATCTTTCACAATTTCTATCTATGTCTTCCACAAAAAAACCGAATTCCTTTTCACCTAACATTTCAACCTCAACCATGTCATCCTCACGGACATTAACTATGATCCCTTTGGCAATGCGCATGCTTGTTCCTATGCATTCATGTGTAAGAGAAACCTTTTTACATGTGAATGTAATCCTATCTTGGGGAGTATTTACTGGATGATCATGACAATGAGGTTCCAAATCTGAGTCTGGCCAAATATCATAAGATCCCAATGCACCCCCTAGTGTATTCTCAAATCCTGTTGAATGTGGCAAAAGAGCATCATGTTTTAACACTTTCTGAATGTTAACCACTATGGATCCCTTTTTCACCATCCTGCCATGCACCTTATGACCAATCTCTATATTGAATATGGAGCCCTCAACCACCTTCAATCCACATTGCAAAAGATCTACCTTGTCTCCAATAGAAAATGTAGAAGAGACATTTGCACCTTCACCCTTAAAATCTCACCTTCATTTTCCACCAACTTATTTATTGGCCATCTAACCAAACAATGTATAGACTTGTCCCCAATTCTACATCTTTCACAATTTCTATCTATGTCTTCCACAAAAACACCGAATTCCTTTTCACCTAACATTACAACCTCAACCATGTCATCCTCAAGGACATTAACTATGATCCCTTTGGCAATGGGCATGCTTGTTCCTGTGCATTCATGTGTAAGAGAAACCTTTTTACATGTGAATGTAAGCCTATCTTGGGGAGTATTTACTAAATGATCATGACAATGAGGTTCCAAATCTTATTCTGGCCAAACCTCATAAGATCCCAATGCACCCCCTAGTGTATTCTCAAATCCTGTTGGATGTGGAAAAAGAGCATCATGTTTTAACACTTTCTCAATGTTAACCACTATGGATCCCTTTTTCACAATCCTTCCATGCACCTTATGACCAATCTCTATATTGAATATGGAGCCTTCAACCACCTTCAATCCACATTGCAAAAGATCTACCTTATCTCCAATAGAAAATGCAGAAGAGACATTTGCACCTTCACCCTTAAAATCTCACCTTCATTGTCCACCAACTTATTTATTGGCCATCTAACCAAACAATGTATAGACTTGTCCCCAATCCTACATGTTTCACAATTTCTATCTATGTCTTCCACAAAAACACTGAATTCCTTTTCACCTAACATTTCAACCTCAACCATGTCATCCTCACGGACATTAACTATGATCCCTTTGGCAATGGGCATGCTTGTTCCTGTGCATTCATGTGTAAGAGAAACCTTTTTACATGTGAATGTAAGCCTATCTTGGGGAGTATTTACTGGATGATCATGACAATGAGGTTCCAAATCTGATTCTGTCCAAATCTCATAAGATCCCAATGCACCCCCTAGTGTATTCTCAAATCCTGTTGGATGTGGCAAAAGAGCATCATGTTTTAACACTTTCTCAATGTTAACCACTATGGATCCCTTTTTCACCATCCTGCCATGCACCTTATGACCAATATCTATATTGAATATGGAGCCTTCAACCTCCTTCAATCCACATTGCAAAAGATCTACCTTGTCTCCAATAGAAAATGCAGAAGATACATTTGCACCTACACAGCAAATTAAAAAAACTTAGTATTTGCTCAAAAAGAACAAGCAATGTACTATCAAAAACACTTAACATGTGTTTCAAGATTTTAATTTACCTTTGTTATGCCTCAAATATATGATCTTCCATGGATGTAATCCCCCTTCATCAACATCTTCCATAATCAAATGTGGTTCAATGACATCAATTATCAAAACCATAACATATCCTACATTAAGCCTTTGTCCACCATAATGAGTAGTAGTCTCTGTAGATTCAACCTTTCCTAGTCCAACAACTTGACCATTAATTAGGAGGTCAACATAGTCTCCTCTTGTCAAAATTATATTTTCCATTGTAAATCC
>LPNX010660458.1:0-89944 GCA_001517045.1 Pseudotsuga menziesii | reverse complement strand
GTTCAAGTGCAACAGGTGAATGCTGATATCTCCTTTTCTTGGCTAGTAATTGTTGATACAAATGACATATTTGTTACTGGTAATAATAGTTTACTTACCACCTTACAATTGAATGGATACTATTGTTGAGTGATAAACCATATCACATATTGCTAAAGTGTAGATAGAGGTAACCTATTGACTGCCACTGTTAATCTGAGTGAAAGTTACAGGCTGCTAATCAACTGTCATGATTAATGTCTTTCCTTGGATTGAATCCTATGGCTGTTATATCTTGATAAATCGTTGGCATCTTGCAATTACAAGAATTCTTATCTAATATTGATGTTTGATAGAAAATTGATGATTGTACTTATTGCAGGCTTGCATTTCATATAGATCATATGCTAA
Source organism: Pseudotsuga menziesii (assembly GCA_001517045.1). Taxonomy (NCBI): domain Eukaryota; kingdom Viridiplantae; phylum Streptophyta; class Pinopsida; order Pinales; family Pinaceae; genus Pseudotsuga; species Pseudotsuga menziesii. The sequence continues at coordinate 89,554 of LPNX010660458.1, read as the reverse complement.
ACAATTGTATTAGTGGGCTGATTATGCTATAATATCCATATTGAAGAAATACTTGACTGATAAAACCTCTCTAGTGTATCTTCCTCATTTTCTGTTTGACTCCATTGAAGGCACTGATCTTGTATTAAGGTTATTGGAGGTAGTGGTGTTAGAAATTGTGTTGGCAGGTGCATTAAAGGGCTTTCCCCTTGAAACAGAATAGGATCCCAAATAAGTTGAGAGCTTGGACAAAGGTGACAATAGTCCAAGCCTCTCCTATGATTTCCATTCACTAGCATAAGGCCACTCTTGATGCTACACATCTAGCCTGGTAGTTTGAAGTTTGAACAGTAACACAGTGGAATGGTATTTACAATGCCCATCCTAAATACTTCCTGAAGCTTATTAGAGAAGTAATAAAATCAGAGTATACAATAGGATCCAAATTTTTGGCATCCTTGCCTAACCGGGCACCCTTGGCTACCTCATCTTTCCAAAGCGCAATAAAAGTTGAAACAAAACTACTTTCTTGATCAAAAACATACTTAACCTCATCTATTGGAGAGCAACTCTACTTGGACCTAGAAGAAGACTTAGATGCAAATACCCAAGTTGATGCATTAGTATCCTCGCTGCCTCCATACCTCCATCTTAAATCAATTCATTTTCTTGAATATGTTTTCTAGCATAAGGATATAGTATTTTCTTTCATGGGATGGTGTGTATGCCTTTTGAGTAATGCATGCATTGTCTAACTGTAAGTTTATGTTTCATAAGATTCCACACAGTGTGTTCTTAGTCTCCTGTCAAAGTATAAAATACCTATTGTACTGGTGAGAATTTGTAAATCAACATTGAAAACTACAAGGTTAGCATCTGACAAAGTCAACAAAAGGACTTTACCCTTTTGGTTGTGTTCCTATAGGGAAAACAACTTTGTCAATCTCAAAGCAGATTGCTACAAGTCCCAAGGTCGACATGCTCTGTCCTCCCCCTATCCTATACAAATATTGGTCAAGTGTCTTAAATGTACTTTTTGACTAAGTGTTGATCATGCATATGTAACACATGTCCCAGATGACTGCAAGCTAAAGTTACATTAATGTATTATTGGTCTCTATAAACATCAACCAGTGATGTTTGACTCATGGTAGACTCCCGAGTCCCTCCTGTTCTACATGAGTCCCCACTGAGAAGAGTACTCGGCTCAGACTTTCCTAGAGAGTTGGGACTTGGAAGCTCGGCCAAACATGCAAATCTCTCCCTGATAATAACAATCCCAATCCAGAACACAAAAGTGGAACCCAACGTGGAAATGTGGCGGTTAAAACAGATTTTAAAAGGCAAAAATGGAAGCAAAAACCTTAAATTCAATGTTTAATATAAACACTCTCCCATTTCACTGTCTTATTCATTGTAAATGTGACTGTGGGGAGAATTTTTATTCACAAGTGTGTTTGTCAGTCTGTTAAAGAGGCTGAGTTCACATTGTAGTGTTTTATTGTCTGTGTTTTTGCCATGTGAAGGACTCAAGGAGGCTGCATTGTTGCTGTGTGAAGGAGGTATGTTCATAGTCCAAGTATATGCTTCTGATATTCTTTTCTATATCATACTTCCATATTTTATTATATTTTTATGAATCTTCTAGACTATGAAAGGTTCAGTTTTAATATTTTTAATCAATATGCTAGATTATGCCATACATTTATAAGGGCATGCTAATCATCTAATTCTATCATACATTTATCAGAGTATGCCAATAATTTAATTCTGCCATAATTCTTCCAATATTGATTCTTATCCATGGTGCCTAAGTCCAAACCTAATAGGACTCTTGATCAAGCATGGGAACATTGTCTCTAGGTGGATCAAAGCAAGTCAAGTGACAAGATGCAAGTAAAGCCCTAACTTTCCTTGCTTAAGGTGCACAATAACAACATCAAATAAGAAAATTAAAATATCTTACTAACATCCACTAAGAAAGGAGAAAGAGAAACCTTAGATCCTTAGTTGTGACTCACGAGTTATAACAACCATTATTTGGATCAACCTTGAGAGATAGAAAAACCATAAAAATTCATCACAAACTGTTCTTACCTGCAAAATAAGTTGCCTGCTAAGATTGTACATGCATCAACATAGTAATCAACACTTTCTGTCACTTCTCCTAGTGTATCAGCAGTCTCTAGAACCTGCACAAACAACAAGAGTATAAGTTCTAGGCGATGAAACGAAAGTATGCCACATATGAAATATATATAATGATAGCTTCCAAACAATGAAAATAAATTATATGTTAATGCACAATTTTTTCCATTGGCATTCATGTGCTTATTTTTCGATGTCAAGAAACCCAGTTGCTTGGTCCTAGAAAACATAACTATTTCTCTTAAAACACATGTAGGAAACCTTAGAAACATGTGAAAAAATTGCTTTAAGAGAAGTGTTTTTGAGTGGTGGACTGAGGAATGATAGCATGAAAAAAAACAATGCCTCTAATAACAAAAGGCACATTCTTCTATATTGTACAAGTCATTCTTCCAAGGTAAATATAATTTTTTCATCTAGTGTTGCTAACAATATAACCAACATGTAATCAAGAGTGTTGTTCATTAACATTTCTACTAAAAGACAAGGCTGTTTTAGAGGGTCTCGGGAACATGATTCCAGAAAATTGTCCATATGGAATAGAGATCCATCATGAGAGCCCAGTATGTAGGAATTGGATATGGAGTTGTGAAAATCCTGTTTATATCTATGAGACAGGGGATATTTATGATCTGATTGACATTACCACCTGCTTAAGTAAAACATGGAGGCTTGGAGATCTGGTCATTCAATGGCTGAGGTATCAGAAAATTTGGAAATCTCATGATGCTTTCAATCATAAAGTTAGCAGGTGGCTTTTCTTTGAAAAAGAGTTACAGTCAAGTGCAATTGTCTCAAAAGCGTCTGCTCATTTCTTCATAAAATTCAAGCATAATGAGGACCCAAACACAAAAATAACCAAACAAATTTGTGTAGAGTTGCAAGGAGGATGAAAGGATAAATTAGTGAAGGAAAATATAGACAACATGGTGCATGGAGGACTCCATAATATTTATAAATTCTGTTGCAAACGGTAAAATATTTACTAGGTGGTATTTTTTATTTTCATAAAGGCTTCCCAGTTTTATATTCTACATTCATGAGATTATATGTTGAACAAGTTTTGGAAACATATCAATGGAAATCCAACATAATGTATAGAGTTTTGATACATAATTTTAAGAAAATGGTGGGGGAAATAGCCTAGAAAGAGACAAATCTCTGTCAAAATAGATTTTTTGACTATAAAATTAAAATGAGGGTAGCAAACTGTGACATGAAATTGTAGATTCAATTTTCAAGTTTTAAGTAGAGATCGACTAGGGCTATAAGTTTTGTAAATAAATTCAAAGAAAATGGCCACATTGTCACATAGAACCAAGACGTGACACATCACAGTCTAGTAGTGTTCAAAAAATTACAAAGGGACTTCCAGAACAAAAATTTGTTTATTACTGTGAGACAGTTCCAAAAAGTGATTGCACTTTCCTGTTAAGAGTTGAAGGTACATATAGAACTAGATACTAGAATCTAGATCTATACGTTTTTGTAAAGTTCCATAATGTTGCTTGTAAAATTGTTGGTTGGAACTAAGAAGATGGGATGATATTATATTTTAGAAGCAACAAATGTTCTTAAGCTTGGAAAAGAGGGGATGGAATACATAATCAAGGATACCAAAATCCTTCCTGGAAAAAGAGAGTTAGCTTCATTATTACCTAGATAAAAATAAACCCTTAGCAAGCTACTAGCCCCAATTTAACCAAAGCATCCCAATAATCAACCTAAAAACCTAATCTAACTCAAGCCTCTAACCCAACCAATTAACAAGATCAAAACAAAATGAACAAAAGCTTGAAAACAAAATTCAACAAAATAGGACAGAGTTTGAGCAAGAGGAAAGTTAGCAGGTGGCTTTTTCTTTGAAAAAGAGTTATAGTCAAGTGCAATTGTCTCAAAAGCGTCTGTTCATTTCTTCATAAAATTCAAGCATAATGAGGACCCAAACACAAAAATAACCAAACAAATTCGTGTAGAGTTGCAAGGAGGATGAAAGGATAAATTAGTGAAGGAAAATATAGACAACATGGTGCATGGAGGACTCCATAATATTTATAAATTCTGTTGCAAACGGTAAAATATTTACTAGGTGGTATTTTTTATTTTCTTAAAGGCTTCCCAGTTTTATATTCTACATTCATGAGATTATATGTTGAACAAGTTTTGGAAACATATCAATGGAAATCCAACATAATGTATAGATTTTTGATACATAATTTTAAGAAAATGGTGGGGGAAATAGCCTAGAAGGAGACAAATCTCTGTCAAAATAGATCTGTTGACTATAAAATTAAAATGAGGGTAGCAAACTGTGACATGAAATTGTAGATTCAATTTTCAAGTTTTAAGCTGAGATCGACTAGGGCTATAAGTTTTGTAAATAAATTCAAAGAAAATGGCCACATTGTCACATAGAACCAAGACGTGACACATCATAGTCTAGTAGTGTTCAAAAAAATTACAAAGGGACCTCCAGAACAAGAATTTATTTATTACTGTGAGACAGTTCCAAAAAGTGATTATACTTTCCTGTTAAGAGTTGAAGGTACATATAGAACTAGATACTAGAATCTAGATCTATACGTTTTTGTAAAGTTCCATAATGTTGCTTGTAAAATTGTTGGTTGGAACTAAGAAGATGGGATGATATTATATTTTAGAAGCAACAAATGTTCTTAAGCTTGGAAAAGAGGGGATGGAATACATAATCAAGGATACCAAAATCCTTCCTGGAAAAAGAGAGTTAGCTTCATTATTACCTACATAAAAATAGACCTTAGCAAGCTACTAGCCCCAATTTAACCAAAGCATCCCAATAATCAAGCTAAAAACCTAATCTAACTCAAGCCTCTAACCCAACCAATTAACAAGATCAAAACAAAATGAACAGAAGCTTGAAAACAAAATTCAACAAAATAGGACAGAATTTGAGCAAGAGGAAAATGAGATCTATCATCCAGAGGGATCCTGCTTTGGCCTCTAAATCAATGCAAGTCATCATGCAGAATAGGTGGCAGAGTTTCATCTCTATCCTAATACTGTAGAGTGGTTCAGAAAAAACACATTATAGATATTAGAATGTGAGTGTAATCCTGTAGCCTTTCTATATTTTGTTGTGCTCAGTCAATCCAAGACAATCAATTCCATGGAGGATAGGTAAATCCCATGGCCAACAAGAGACCATTGGGTAGTAGAGAATTGAAGGGGATAATGTGCATCTTGCTGAAGACACCGGTTTGGTCTTTTGATATAATATCTACATCCATATGTAAGAGGTTTCAAGTTCTAACTAAAAACACATTGACAAATAAGTTATTCCAAGGAAAAATACAAAATGTGTAGGATTCTCATAAGTCACTATGAATGTATAAATGATCTACATGCAAGATATTCATTATTCACTGTAATCTTTGAAAATTTTCATCATTAATTTTCCAAAAGTAAAAATATCACAATAAGCAAAAATAAAATGAGCTGCTTCTTTACCATACTGGAAAATAACAGATATCAAGCTTAACTCACTAGCAAGGCTATATTTTGCACAATCAATAGCAAGCCTATATTTTGTAATCAATTGAGATTTCTTGTTAGTGTCTATCCAATTCAATCTTTGAATCCATGACTAAATAGTTTGGTAATTAATATTTTGTCATTGAAAAGGATTTATAGTCAAGTGCAATTGTCTCAAAACCGTCAGTTCATTTCTTCATAAAATTCAAGCATAATGAGGACCCAAACACAAAAAGAACCAAGCAAATTCATGTAAAGTTGCAAGGAGGATGAAAGGATAAATTAATGAAGGAAAATCTAGACAACACGGTGCATGGAGGACTCTATAATATTTATAAATTCTGCTGCAAACAGTAAAATATTTATCAGGTGGTATTTTTTATTTTCTTAAACGCTTCCAAGTTCTATAATCTACATTCATGAGATTATATGTTGAACCAGTTTTGCAAACATATCAATGGAAATTCAACATAATGTATAGATTTTTTATACATAATTTTAAGAAAATGGTAGGGGAAATAGCCTAGAAAGGGACAAATATCTGTCAAAATAGATCTGTTGACTATAAAATTAAAATGAGGGTAGAAAACAGTGACATGAAATTGTAGATTTAAGTTTCAAGTTTAAGCAGAGATCAACAAGGCCAATAAGTTTTGTAAATAAAGTAAAAGAAAATGGCCTTGGAGTTGAGGATCCTTGAGACTTTTTTTATATGCCTAGACTTAATGGAACTGACTAGTGGTTGTGTCTTCTTCGTGATTTATGTTATTTTTCAACACATAGCTTCTATGGTGGCAACATAAAATGAAGCACATTGAACTCATTCAACACCCGTCAGCTTAAGGATTCCACCAATCGATTTTCATGTAATCATAGTGAAAGCTGCTTCTTTACCATACTGGAAAATAACATATATCAAGCTTAACTCACCAGGAAGGCTATATTTTGCACAGTCAATAGCAAGCCTATATTTTGTAATCAATTGAGATTTCTTGTTAGTGTCTATCCAATTCAATCTTTGAATCCATGACTAAATAGTTTGGTAATTGATATTTTGTCATTGAAAAGGAGTTATAGTCAAGTGCAATTGTCTCAAAACCGTTAGTTCATTTCTTCATAAAATTCAAGCATAATGAGGACCCAAACACAAAAAGAACCAAGCAAATTCGTGTAAAGTTGCAAGGAGGATGAAAGGATAAATTAATGAAGGAAAATCTAGACAACATGGTGCATGGAGGACTCTATAATATTTATAAATTCTGCTGCAAACAGTAAAATATTTATCAGGTGGTATTTTTTATTTTCTTAAAGGCTTCCCAGTTTTATAATCTACATTCATGAGATTATATGTTGAACCCGTTTTGCAAACATATCGATGGAAATTCAACATAATGTATAGATTTTTTATACATAATTTTAAGAAAATGGTAGGGGAAATAGCCTAGAAAGGGACAAATTTCTGTCAAAATAGATCTGTTCACTATAAAATTGAAATGAGGGTAGAAAACAGTGACATGAAATTGTAGATTTAAGTTTCAAGTTTAAGCAGAGATTGACAAGGCCAATAAGTTTTGTAAATAAAGTAAAAGAAAATGGCCTTGGAGTTGAGGATCATTGAGACTTTTTTTATATGCCTAGACTTAATGGAACTGACTACTGGTTGTGTCTTCTTCGTGATTTATGTTATTTTTCAACACATAGCTTTTATGGTGGCAACATAAAATGAAGCACATTGAACTCATTCAACACCCGTCAGCTTAAGGATTCCACCAATCGATTTTCATGTAATCATAGTGAAAGCTGCTTCTTTACCATACTGGAAAATAACATATATCAAGCTTAACTCACCAGGAAGGCTATATTTTGCACAGTCAATAGCAAGCCTATATTTTGTAATCAATTGAGATTTCTTGTTAGTGTCTATCCAATTCAATCTTTGAATCCATGACTAAATAGTTTGGTAATTGATATTTTGTCATTGAAAAGGAGTTATAGTCAAGTGCAATTGTCTCAAAACCGTTAGTTCATTTCTTCATAAAATTCAAGCATAATGAGGACCCAAACACAAAAAGAACCAAGCAAATTCGTGTAAAGTTGCAAGGAGGATGAAAGGATAAATTAATGAAGGAAAATCTAGACAACATGGCGCATGGAGGACTCTATAATATTTATAAATTCTGCTGCAAACAGTAAAATATTTATCAGGTGGTATTTTTTATTTTCTTAAAGGATTCCCAGTTTTATAATCTACTTTCATGAGATTATATGTTGAACTAGTTTTGCAAACATATCGATGGAAATTCAACATAATGTATAGATTTTTTATACATAATTTTAAGAAAATGGTAGGGGAAATAGCCTAGAAAGGGACAAATTTCTGTCAAAATAGATCTGTTCACTATAAAATTGAAATGAGGGTAGAAAACAGTGACATGAAATTGTAGATTTAAGTTTCAATTTTAAGCAGAGATTGACAAGGCCAATAAGTTTTGTAAATAAAGTAAAAGAAAATGGCCTTGGAGTTGAGGATCCTTGAGACTTTTTTTATATGCCTAGACTTAATGGAACTGACTACTGGTTGTGTCTTCTTCGTGATTTATGTTATTTTTCAACACATAGCTTCTATGGTGGCAACATAAAATGAAGCACATTGAACTCATTCAACACCCGTCAGCTTAAGGATTCCACCAATCGATTTTCATGTAACTTTTATGATCGAGTTCAGAGAAGCAAAGAATTGCACGAGTCAAGCGCCACTGTGAGAGCACCATCATCATTTTTTTCTCTGATAGATTTTGTCAATGTAACTCAGATCCTTGTGCTGTTGCAAGTTGCAAATAACTTTTGACTTGAAAGTTTTACTCTTGTTTAATATCTAAATATTTTTTGAGCTATAGTGGGTTGCATATCACATCCAATCTGAAGTGAGCAGTAAAGGATAGGGGAACCAACATTAATCTACAAGGTGTGAAGTTTACAGGGAGTGTACAGGGAAAATAAGCCGAACAAAATATTGTTGTAGAAGATTGAGAAAATACCTAAAACGTTCGTCCTGACCAGAATGCAACACAACCTAATCTGTGAAAGTCCCTTTATGAAAAATCAGTGAAATCGACCCTATGTGAAGTTTACAGGGATGGAGTATACAGGGAAAATAAGCCGAACAAAATATTGTTGTAGAAGATTGAGAAAATACCTAAAACGTTCGTCCTGACCAAAATGCAACACAACCTAATATGTGAAAGTCCTTTTATGAAAAATTAGTAAAATCGAGCCTAAGGAGATGCAGGTCGATACCCATGCGCCGCTATGAGGTGAGGTTTTCCAACCCATGACTGAAATTCCCAACCTGATCGAGCAATATGAAGTGAATTTTTCCAACCCATGACTGAAATTCCCTACCTGATCGAGCAATTTCTCTTCCTGGCAAATGAGCAAAAACAATGATTTCAATGTCATTGGCCGTATAGCCACTAAAATTTCAATTTTTCAAAATATATTTGTCAAATTGGGGGAAATTAGGTTTAAGGATTTTTTTTAATTTATAGGTATCCTTAGAATGAGTTATGAGTGATTTAATTTACCTTTTTTTATAGAAAATTGTTGTGTTGTTTTGAAAAAAAAATTATAAAAAAAATTAATTATTATTTTTTGAAACTATGGAAGTTATTTTAAATGGTCATGTTATTTTTGTGACCATTCATTGAACTTATGCAAATATTTACATAGGGGATAACCAAAATTTTTTAGTCGCTTTGCTAGGGTTTCATCTCGCACGTTAGGGGTTCTCGGGTTCACCTCTTCTGTAGACGTCACGGATGCCATTGATGGAGGTTTCCAACCGCCCTCCTCCTCTGTTCTCCCTCCTAAAATCAAATCTTTCATGCGCCTGGTTCCCAACCGCCCTCCTCCTCACCTTTCAAAAGAGAGTCTCCATATACATGAAGTTGTCAAACACCATTTTCAGAATTATGTATTTAAACCGAATTCTCCATTTGATAAATTTGTAGCATTTATCTGCTGCTGCAAACAACTCATTATTTTATGCTGCATGCTTTCAGTCACAACATTCCTTCCTGTTTTTTAATCAATAGTTAAGCCATATTTCTCTTTTTTGTGAACATAGGTAGCTTGTTCCATTAAAATAGTCCTTTTAGCGGAATATAAGAAAATTATATCACATATCTTGTGACAGATCATTGTAGCATCCTTGTCCATATCCCTTGCTCAATTTCCTTTATTAAATGGCCCAAATTAACATCTCCCTTTAGATACGCCAGAAAGACTGGCATTGTATTGCGGAGTAAATTTGCAATTTTCTTGTCATAAACTGTTTGAGCAGATATCTTTCTCTGCACTAAAATCTAGTTGTCCTTGTTATGCATCGAGAAGTAATGGACACACAAGTTGAGGATTCACAAGCTGCATAGGTGAAGTTTGACATGGCTTAAATTTAAGTACTCACTGGAGTGGTTGTAGTGGAAGGGTAAGCAATGTTAACTTCTGGTTGTGGTCTTTATAACCAATGTTCTCTGTTGGTCCAAACTTGGGCATGATTGTCTCCTTGGACTATTAAATGGCTCCTTTTGGTCTTTTAAGGACAAAGAGGCTTCTATGTGGTCTTCTGGACTGTTAAATGGCTCCCTTTGATTTGACTTCCATGCATTGCTACTTTGTTTATAAAATAATAGTGTTTGCACTAAATATGCTTATTTTGTTGTGGGTAGCCCAGCCTAACTAAATCCAAAAAAAAATTGAGCCACATCAACCATGGAGCCTTCGTAAACCACACATATTGTTGCATTACCTCATTCCTTATTCTGCTTGTAGACAACTTGTAATCAAGTGAAACCCTGGCCATATATAATTGAGTATGAAGATGTATGGGTATCATACATAACATATACATTACATGAGCACATTGTTGGTGGGATGCTTCCAAAGGCCATGAAAATGACTTGAATTAAAGATGTATTGAAGCCATATGAGTGGCACAACCATAGCGTCTAAAGCCTAATTGCATTGTATCGACATTGTTTCTAATGGACCTTGGATTTGTGGGGATACCCTTATCTTGTTCTCTTCATGATTTAAAGGTTTTTCTAATGACCATATAACTTAGTTATATTTCCCTATGTGTGTGGAGTCCTATGAGAATAGGAAGGGAAGAATACCAAAAGTAAACGAGGAAGGCGATATGTAGAAAGGAAATAGCAAGCCAAGCCTAATTTGGAAATGATTTGCATTGTTGGGTTACCCTAAAGGAAGAAGGGAAGGAAGGGAAGGTGTTTGCTAATATTATATTATGGAAGAAGGAAGGATTAGAAAAAGATTGAGGCTAAGAAGGAAGAGAAAAACAAGGGTACATAGCAATATAGGAAACCTTTTATGGGGACATTCATGGTAAGGAATACTGGAAAAATCAAAAGAGGACACCGTAGGGGTTGGATAAATGAAGAAGGTATGCTAAATAGATGTTAAGGGGATGAATAATCTCTCACCATTATCCACTATGACTATCGAGGATGAATCCCCCAACCGCTCTTTATTTTTATTTAAGATAAAGTTTTGTATCTTAGTTGTGAGGATCAATCCTCACCGATTAAAGAAAGTTTGGAACTTAGAGCCCTAGATTCATGGTGAGGATGGTTGAATAATATGGTGGGAAAACTCTAAATGCTCAACACAAATCAAACTCACTCTAAATGGTTTCATAGCTCAATTATGTTGCTCATTTTTAGATCTAGGTATTGAGACCAATTCTCCATGTGTCCTTGAATGACTCTTTTATGCAAGTTAAAGCTCATCATAAAATCCAATCCAAGGCTCAGATTGATCTTTATGTGAATTTAATCTTACATTTAGTTGTAATTTTTTTGTTACGAATGGGCATGCTTCCTTTATGAGTGAATGAAGAGCTAGTTTGGTTCTATGTGAGTGGCTCGTTTGAAAATTGGTTCCTTTGTATGGCCTTCCAATGGCTAGGGGACACCGCTATAAATCGAAAAACAAAGGAAAAATTTCCCAAATGCACTTTGGGTTACTTCATTGGGGTCGATGGGCTCAAACCTTCCATAACCATACATGATTTCTATATAGGTGATATCTTTAGTCAACATTGGCCCCATGTTTCCTTTTATAAATTACTTATTTCAAAGAGAAAATTAAGCCATCACACTCAATTCCTTTTATACTTTCATATTTTTAATATGACATGTGGACCATGCTTTACCCATTTGCATTCATGTCAGAGACTGGATATGTAGGCTAGGTTATACGATTGTATGCACTTGGGGGTTATTATTAAGACATGTAGATGGCCCTTTAGACTTTGATCCGATTACTCCCCTCAAGAAGAGTACGATCAATTTTCAATACCCATGTGGGATTTCAAGTCCCTCAACTCACAATATTTCTCAATGGACCACTTTCCAAGGGATCTACAACCTTCATTGTCTCCCCTTAAAATCTTGGGACCCGCATTAGAGAGAGAGACGAGGTTGAGATGCATTGTGCACATTATACTTGGTTGTCAGCTCACACGACACATGATTAGGAGCTGGATTGGGTGTTGAGCCCAATGTGGTTTGGTTTTTGGAACTTAACTTGGATGGTATAACATGGGAGGTACTAAAGCATGGTTTTCTTGTGAAATAATATAGAGATTGGCTAAGAACTAGTTTAAGTAGGAAATATGTGGTGCCTGGTACCAATTGGGGGTTCCCATTGGAATGGAGAACATTGTTGATTCATGGTAGGAAAACAACAATTTTTAAAATTTGTTCTTCGTTACTCAACCCTTATTGTTGATAATTCTATGGGTTTGTAGACTCAGAAAGATCAATACAAATGTAATTGTTCCTTGAGAAATATGGACTCATATCTTGGTTGATTTATGGGTAGATCCATTGCAATAAATTCAACTCTTTAATGCCGATCCCAAAAGTGTGGGTTTGTTAACCATGTCAAATAGGGCATCTTGATATGAGTGATTCAGCTTAAAGACGCTGATCAAGAGTACAGAGATCTGCTAAAACTCCCCATCCTTAGACAGAAGGTAGATTATGGAGGAATTTCCAGGCTTATCTTTGAATTAACCTTGAGTTCATAGCACCCTATATCTATGAATTTATTAGCTGCTTTGTCCACCCTCATATTAAGCTCCCTAAGGAAATGAAAGAATTCGATCTTCCTGAACCTTTTGATCGTATATCTGATTCTTTTTAACAGTATTTCCATCCGCTCATTTTTGCCCCTTCTTCCTTCGCTCATTGGTTGGATAATTAGCCTCGAGTCTTTGATAACCATAGCTTCATCCGCTCCTACTTTTTTCACCTGCTTAAGGCCTTGCCAGAGCCCATATGCTTCTACCATATTATTAGAATCGTGTCCGATGTTCTAGGAGTATTCGATTCCCACTTTCCCTCTACGGTTTATGACAACTCCTCCTCCTCTCGCTTTCCCCGAATTCCCTTTTGAAGCTCTAGCGAAGAACAGTTTGAATATCTTTCTTTCTCTTAACAAGTTCTCGAATTGGGATTTATCCATTCAAATTTCCCAATCCTCCAAATTTTTGATGGCGATGCTATTATTTTTCTGAATATTGAGACTTTGCATCCATTTTTTTTCTTTTTCTGTCAACTCGGCTTTGTTGAACGGAATCGTGGTGCTTCTTACCACCTCACCAAGAAGAGCATTGATTTTGACATTTAACTTCCACGCTGGTTGACTCCTATTCTGAAAAATTCTCTGATTTCTTTCTATCTAGATGCACCAGCAAACAATTTTAGATAGTTTCAGCCAGCAGGCTCTCACACCATTCTTTTTAACCAGCTCGCCCTTGTACATTTTTTCCCAATTGATGAAGAATTCCTGATTACTTCCACTCCATTGAAACCCATCTTCTTCATTCAGCATTACTTCCTTCCAGATTGAGGTGGTATATGGGCAGTTAAAAAAGAGATGAGAAATAGATTCTGAATTTACAGCACAGAGAGGGCACCTGAATGGCCCTGCTATCCCCCTTTTCTCCAGATTCTCTTCGGTTAGCAATCTTTGGTGAATCAATGTCCAAATGAACACCTCAATTTTGGGCAGCGTTCTATTGTTCCAATTGCGATTCCAAATTGCAGGATTCACTGGCACATTATAAGATGTTGCATACTCGTTGTATCCCTCAACAGTCGTATAGATTCCAGATTGATTTCCCCATCCACGTCTATCCCTCAGGGAGAGGGAAATTGGTGCTATCCCGGTCAGGTGGTTGAGAAGCTTCAGTTTATCATTCTCCAACGCAACTGGGTAGTCCAGGATTACCCACAATATCCATCGATGTGGATAGTTCACCTCCCACTCTGATATACTCCATAGCATTGACAAAGCTCTCGCCTCCATCCAAGACTGCAAACGAGGTAGGCGTGGAGAGAGTTTACCAAGGATCGAATCCTTCTAGAAGTTTATGGATTTCCCATTACCCGGTATCCAGTGTAACTTTTTGATAAATTTAGGCAGCATTTTTTTACACATATTGAATATGGGTGACCCCTTTGTTCTCACGTGGTCTCCTTCCAGGCATCTAAGCCTTGTTCCTGGGAAGTATTTAATTTTAAGAGCCTGACTACACCAGGTTGGCTTAAAAAATAGCATATTCCAGAGTAATTTGGCCCCAATGGCCAAGTTTTGACATTTGAGGTCCCTGATTTGAAGTCCTCCCTCATTTCTTGGCAACTTAATGATTTTCCAACTTACCAAAGCATACTTTTTACCTCCTCCGTTGTTCCCACCATTCCAGAGAAAGGATTTCAGTAATCCCTCAACTTGATTTATGATTTTGACAGGTTCTAGGAGCAGAGAGCATTGATAGAGCAAGTAGCTGTTTAGGACAGATTTAATTAAAACAACCTTCCCAGCTAGATTAAGCCATGCAGTCCCCCAACCCGATATTTTTATTTTTTATTTTTTCCACTATGGGATTCCAGTCCTAAGAATTGTATTTTATTTTGACAATAGGCACCCCTAGGTATTTGAATGAGTCCCAACTTACAGCTCCATTCATATTTAGAATTTAGGATATATCTGACATTTCCCTCGGGTTAATGTTCCATCCAAAGATCTGACTCTTCCTGAGATTGATTTTACTTCTAGAGGCCTGGCAGTAACGATTCAGTTCAGCTTTGAATCGTCGATCTATAATCTTGGGTTTGTTATTTCAATTTCCCCTTCTTCCTCGTTGTCCTCTTTCGAGTTTGGTTCTTCATCAAATTTTCCCTGAATTTCTCCTGCTTTAGTTTCCACTGTATCTTCCTCATTGTCTCTCCCTTGGTCTGAGATGATTGTTTCCGGTTCTTTGCTCTTTTCATGGCTAGATCTGTCTTCTATTTCTATGGATTCCTCCCTTACTTCCACTGATTCTGTAGATCTTGGAGGCTCTTGGGGTTTTTCGGGTGGGCCACTCCCCTCACCTTTCTTAGGGCCCCCATCGGTTTGGGTTTTAGATCTGGATCTGTTCACCCTATGCCATCCTTCCCCCTTCTCTTGCTGGATTTCTGGAGTTTTAGGACAGTTTCGGATGAAGTGTCTGTACTCATGGCAACCTCTGCACTTGAAGGGGAGTTATTCATAGTCCAGCTTCTGAATGTGAGACCAGTTCCCCACCATGAGGTTTATAGCTTCTGGCAGTCCAGCTTCGAGATAGACCTCCACGCATATGCAGGCGCAGGCATATTGGTCTTTTGGGCTGGCCATGTTGATATATTTTCCCAATGCATCCCCTATAGCATGTAGGGATTTGGGATTCCAGCAGTGCATAGGTAGGTTGGGCAGTCTGACCCAGACTGGGACAGCTTTAGGGGTATCGGCTTCAGGGTTGAAGTTCGGCGACCATCCATTGAGGTAAAGACCTTGCGGCCCCATGAAGTAGGGCCCATTCCCGAAGATTAAGTATTTGTCATATTTGGATTCGAAGTCAAAGAGGAAGTATCCCCTCCCAATGGCGTAGGAGGCCACGTTTTTGGATATTAGCGGTCGCCAGTTCCTTTGGACCCAGCTATCAGTGGTTTTGGGTGAGGGCCATAACCCTGTGAACTGCCCGATCAAATCTCGGTCTGCCAATGACAGGGCAACCCAGATCGTTTCTTCTGGGGGAAGGGCTACCTCCGGCACATCTTCTATTCGCTTAACAAACTTCGTCAATTGTCTTTTGCCTGATTGCTTGGCATGATTGGTGATTAGCCTATCGAAGGCTTCCAAACGGGTAGGCAAGGATTCATTGCCTACCTCCTCCACCATCTTAATGCCACTCTGGGCCAACTTCAAAGCATGGATTTAGAGGAGAGGGCCTCCACATCTTCCAGCAGCTAATCTACCAGCTCAATAAATAGCCAAAGGAGGATCTGATTGCATGCAGCCTCTGGATCAGGCCTGTCTTGGATCTAACGCTCACGCTGTCAGAACAGCCTCGGCCCTCAAGGAGCTGCATCCTCCTCGTCTCGTCCCCTTTTGCTAATTATCACTATAAATCCTTCTCAATACATAAAACATTATTGCCATCATTAATCGTATTAAATAAATTCACATATATAAAATATCATTACCATCATCATCATCACTCCAAAATTACAATTTATATACCTAAATTATAGTAATGAAAAATAAAAAAAAATATTTGGCCTTCTAAAACACACATGTAAAAAGAACAATAAAAACACAAATACTAAAAATAACATTAAAATAAAAAATAATAAAAAATAAAACAAAATCATAAAAAAAAACACAAAATCAAAAATAAAACTCAAAATCAAAATGCACAACAAAGAACAAAACCTCTGCCCAGTATGCAAGCCCGACTGCCATACCTCCCCAACTGCTCTTACTGTGTTTATGAGTTCTACGATATAGCTAATAATACTCTATTTTGGGTTCTGCATGCCCGACAGCTCCTCATACCTCCCTAATTAACAGTTCTATGGCATAGCTAAGAATACTCCATGTAACTGAATCACTGGGAGGAACGGTGACTGAGAACATCTCATGCCCTAGCACCGACACGCTGACACAACACATAGAACTCACAATGAAAAAGCATTGAGAACCCATGGTGATAGAGAGTTGAAGTGTTGAAGAGGACCAATTTATTCAAATCTGGATCGAGCCTAATCAGGTAATCTTTATTGAGAATGCATGCCATGTATTTGACGTAATGTCTAAAAAAATTGAATACTGCCTAAATAGTTTCTAGAGTTAATTAAAATGGACAGGAATAATTAACATCTAGGTGAATCACTGGCTGTTCTAAAGGTCATGTACCAATACAATCATGCAAATACGGCTCACAAGCTCACTGTGTTTGACGTGAATATAAGTAGGTTCCATCTGATAGGGAACTGTAAATTTGTAACTGCAGTGTTTGGATAGATGACAGTGCACAATTTTCTGCTAAGATTGCAGTGCAGGGACAAATAAACCTCTCCCTACAATACGTGAATAGCACAAACTGAATACTAGGTGAACATAAGTGACGGAACTACCCTTTGGATCAGGAAAAATTGCAGTTTCCTGTAGCTTTCAAGAGAGAAATCCATGAATGCCCTAGTTTTAAATGGCACATGACAGCCAATTCTTGAAATGGCTAAAAGGAATGTAAAACGCTGATGACAGACCTGTTCCAAGACAAAGTCCAGGGCCAACCAACCTTTGGGTTATTACCAAAAGAAATAAATGCAAAAAAAAATTGATGGAGCCAACCTATCCAAAATTCCTGGAGCCAACTTGAGCAAATAAACACTAGGACCGACCTATTTTCAAGCAAAATATTGGATCTGCCTTGTTTCAGGTAATAAAAAATCCCATGGCTGACCTGTTCCATTAAAATAATTTTAGGGCCGACTTCTTGTTTGTTGCAATTAAGAACATGTGTATATTAATATACATGTTCTAGTGCAATTTAGAGGGTTATCAGCTCTAGATTTTAGGATGTCTCCTACACTAGACATATTGCAGCCTGGGGTTCACCACTGTAGGAACATTTGTGGTAGACAATCCAGTGTGTGGCATTTGATCTGGGAAACAGTCCTGAAAGAAGAGATTGGAGGCCCTGGAGGGGACTGATTATACCTTTTGTGGCTGGTTTTATTATTTGTGGCCTTCTTAAGCATAGATGGAGGATGTCCATCATTGAGAGGAGATCTAGGGTATGTCACCTTCGAGAGGTTGAGACTGAGGATCACTTCATCGTTCAATGCCCTATCTACTAAGAGATTCGTGGGTGATTCCATTGTCTTTTCAAGGTCCTTCTCACAAAGCTTCAAACTTTGTCTAAATTCTTCAAATACCCTGATAAGAGATGTCTTGTCTTATACTGGGGACATTCATGGTAAGGAAGACTGGAAAAATCAAAAGAGGACACCGTAGGGGTTGGATAAATGAAGAAGGTATGCTAAATAGATGTTAAGGGGGCACATAACATAGGAGAAAAGGACACAATCATTCACTAATACTATAGGCTATTTGAGAGGGAAAGTAATTAGATCGACTCATTATATATAAGTACATTTACCAGATTATATATTAAACCATAATAAAATTATTCAAAGATCCATTGTCATGGATTGTTTAGTGAGATACCTAGTACTATATTTATGAATCAGAAATATTACCAATTATCTATCCCAATTAGAGGTAATCGTCTTTATTATGGAGGCTGATTCAATTAGTCAATTAGTGAAGAATTTATAGAGTTTAAGAAAATATTGGATAGGATTTATGATGATAAAGAGTAGTGATCCTTTCTCATAATAATGCACACTCTGCAGCCTACAACCTTCCATATTATCTAGTTTCTTATTATCTCTCACCATTATCCACTATGACTATCGAGGATGAATCCCCCAACCGCTCTTTATTTTTATTTAAGATAAAGTTTTGTATCTTAGTTGTGAGGATCAATCCTCACTGATTAAAGAAAATATTATATCATGATTCCTTATGTCAGAAAACATATTCAAGAAAATATTTTGTTCGGCTTACTTTCCCTGTTATCATAAGAAAATTGCTCCTAATGAAAATAGTTGTTCCTAATGAAAATATGTTGTTCGGCTTACTTTCCCTATTTGAGATAGCAGTCTGTTGTAAAGCATGTTAGATAAAAATGCTTGTTATTGCAAGATGCCAACGATTTATCAAGATATAACAGCCATAGGATTCAATCCAAGGAAAGACATTAATCATGACAGTTGATTAGCAGCCAGTAACTTTCACTATGATTAACAGTGGTAGTCAATAGGTTACCTCTATCTACACTTTAGCAATATGTGATATGGTTTATCACTCAACAATAGTATCCATTAAATTGTAAGGTAAGTAAACTATTATTACCAGTAACAAATATGTCATTTGTATCAACAATTACTAGCCAAGAAAAGGAGATATCAGCACTCACCTATTGCACTTGAACAGCTTAAGACAAACGTACATATATTCTGGTGGTATAATTACACCCTTCTATTAATAAAATTCACTATTCATGTGTATAGATATCAGCCACAATGTTATTCAAACTTCAGTTGCAAATTGGTAATAGTTGACAATGCATTTGATGCTCATTAAAGTTGTTGGCATGTTATGTCTATGAATTTATTATAGTGAGAAAGTATGCATCTTCTAAAGCAGAGGTAGGAAAACTGATAAGATCCAGCATGTAATATTTGTTTTTACCTCATAAGCACAATCATTACATGTACTTAGGTATTAACTTATTGCAATGACCTCATCTTTCATCTTTACTTTTGGCAATAAGTATTGGTTGGGGTGGATGCAAAGGGTTCCTAAATTATACTTGTCAAAGGCTCTTGATAGATATTATTATAATTGATGTACTGATAGTGTAGTATAGAAGCAAAGAGGAAAGGGAGAGAATGAATATGTCATTAGAGATTTACAAAGTCATATGTTCAAACTTCAAGGACAATAGGGCCATGTGAAGGCTTCTGGACATTTTAAAGTATTTAGGCTTACACTCAGAATTTACATGTTGACCAACTGTATTCTGTGCTGAAACTTGAACTTATGTTGGCTGCTCTTGCTAGAGGTGGATTTTCAGATTTAGCAATGAATATTAGATAATTTATTAATGTATGACATGTGACCACTAAAGTAGGTGAAAGGGACTGCTGGTTACAATGATGTCAATTAAAAGTGGGAGTGCTAAAGAGGCTCCTATAAGAAATAGTATGCAGAAAGAAAAAATAGACTAAACCATGCAGAATCAATCTCTAGGCTCTGGGATGGGAGGCCCCTTGGGAAGAAGGATGAACAATTTGGTAATTGGATTATTTTTAATTGCTCAGATGATGCAGCTCAGGTTGTGAGGTTTATTTGGGATATCTTAATGAATTTAATTATATCAAGTAATGAAGGTTAGATCATGAGAATGATGGATATCGAATTTGTTATGTAATATATGTTTCTTTCGGAAAATATTTCAAAGCAAAGGATAATGGATGGGTATGATGAGCCTCTTTAGTATCTTTTACAAATTGCTTGAGTGATGAATTTGAATCCTGTCACCTTTGAATCCTGGAAATCATAGGAGAGGCTTGGACTACTGTCACCTTTGTCCAAGCTCTCAACTTCTTCAAGATCCTATTATGTTTCAAGGGGAAATCCCTTTAATGCACCTGCCAACACAATTTCTAACACCACTGCCTCCAATAACCTTAAGACAAGATCAGTGCCTTCAATGGAGTCAAACAAAAAATGAGGAAGATACACTAGAGATGTTTTATCAGTAAAGTATTGGTTCAATATGGATATTATAGCATAATTAGCCCATTAATACAATTGTTTAGCATACGATCTATATGAAATGCAAGCCTGCAGTAAGTACAATCATCAATTCTCTATCAAACATCAATATTAGATAAGAATACTTGTAATTGCAATATGCCAATGATTTATCAAGATATAACAGCCATAGGATTCAATCCAAGGAAAGACATTAATCATGACAGTTGATTAGCTTCCTGTAACTTTCACTATGATTAACAGTGGTAGTCAATAGGTTACCTCTATCTACACTTCAGCAATATGTGATATGGTTTATCACTCAACAATAGTATCCATTCAATTGTAAGGTAAGTAAACTATTATTACCAGTAACAAATATGTCATTTGTATCAACAATTACTAGCCAAGAAAAAAAGATATCAGCACTCACTTGTTGCACTTGAACACCTTAAGACAAACGTACATATATTCTGGTGGTATAATTACACCCTTTTATTAATAAAATTCACTGTTCATGAGTATAGATATCAGCCACAATGTTATTCAAACTTCAGCTGCAAATTGGTAATAGTTGACAGTGCATTTGATGCTCATTAAAGTTGTTGGCATGTTATGTCTATGAATTTATTATAGTGAGAAAGTATGCATCTTCTAAAGTAGAGGTAGGAAAACTGATAAGATCCAGCATGTAATATTTGTTTTTACCTCATAATCACAATCTTCACATGTACTTAGGTATTAACTTATTGCTATGACCTCATCTTTCATCTTTAATTTTGGAAGTAAGTATTGGTTGGGGTGGATGCAAAGGGTTCCTAAATTATACTTGTCAAAGGCTCTTGATAGATATTATTATAATTGATGTACTGATAGTCTAGTATAGAAGCAAAGAGGAAAGGGAGAGAATGAAGATGTCGTTAGAGATTTATAAAGTCACATGTTCAAACTTCAAGGACAATAGGGACATGTGAAGGCTTCTAGACATTTTAAAGTATTTAGGCTTACACTCAGAATTTACATGTTGACCAATTGTATGTCTGTGCTGAAACTTGAACTTATGTTGGCTGCTCTTGCTAGAGGTGGATTTTCAAATTTAACAATGAATATTAGATAATTTATTAATGTCTGACATGTGACCACTAAAGTAGGTGAAAGGGACTGCTGGTTACAATGATGTCAATAAAAAGTGGGAGTGCTAAAGAGGCTCCTATAAGAAATAGTATGCAGAAAGAAAAAATAGACTAAACCATGCAGAATCAATCTCTAGGCTCTAGGATGGGAGGCCCCTTGGGAAGAAGGATGAACAATTTGGTAATTGGATTATTTTTAATTGCTCAGATGATGTAGCTTAGGTTGTGAGGTTTATTTGGGATATCTTAATGAATTTAATTGTATCAAGTAATGAAGGTTAGATCATGAGAATGATGGATATCGAATTTGTTATGTAATAGATGTTTCTTTTGGAAAATATTTCAAAGCAAAGGATAATGGATGGGTATGATGAGCCTCTTTAGTATCTTTTACAAATTGCTTGAGTGATGCATTTGAATCCTGTCACCTTTGAATCCTAGAAATCATAGGAGAGGCTTGGACTACTGTTACCAATATCCTGTTTAGTTTGATGTGGAATCTAGAACTCATTTAGATGTTTCTTCACATGAAAACTCTTCTACCCCTGCAAACGGGCCAAAGGTGGTGATTCTAGTCATTACTAAATTTGACATGGATTCCATATCTATGACAATAGCTTCTCTTACATGTCATGTAGCTAACAGGAATCAGTCTTATTACCCCAAACACACAGATTGTAACCCACATATTGTAAATCACACAATATACAGTTGATGATCACTGCAGTATTTGAATGTGCCACTCTCAGTTTTCCATAAAGCCTAAAAATCAATAGTCAATAATCACTGCAGCCATATTATGGACCCTTGCGCCTAACATAAAGTAGAGTTATCCTACGAGGAGAGATTAAAAAATGAAACTGTCATTATCATGATACCTATTGCCATGCACCCAAAAAGCACCATTACAATTTAAATCTTTGAGAAACTATCCTGCAATAAATTTAAAAATCATTGGATTTACTCTTTAATTACCTTATCAACAAATCACTACCATACCATGATTCTTTAATTCCCTTATCAACAAATCACTGCCATACCATGATTCCTAAGATGTGACAAATCACTACCATTACCATGAAAACTACCATATTTGATTATTGCCCATCCTTGTATATCAACTAGGGCACTCATAGATCTACTTTTCATGGCATAAAAGTAGCATAAATCCATCTTAGGTAGTGACCTATTCATCTAAGAGGGATCCAATCCAAATACTGATGGTGCGAAGCTGGCAGTGCAGTCTTTTTAGACCTCTCAGCTTAAAATATTGAAGGTTAGGATTGCTTATGCTTTTGTGAGGGGATCTACTTTTATGTGTGTGAGGGGGAGTTATTTTGTTCCAGGCCAGGGGCAGAAATAGAAGTTAAAATAATATTTTCATTAGGAACAACTGTTTCTGGGCTAGGCATGTTCATTGGCAAATTCTTAACTGCAGCATCAGACTTCTTTGTAGCTGACATTTCAGTCACAGCAGTGAATTGTGAACCAAATATGTCTCCGCTGGCAGCCACTAAAACAGCTAAAGGAGTTGAACCATAAATTCTCTCAGTAGAAGATGATGTTGAACAAGAAGATTTCATTTGCAGAGCCTCCAATGAAATGAGGCTAGTTTCTTCAGCCCGAGTGAAAGGTTTGATAGATCCAATGTTCCACCAGACTGTGCCAATGTTGTTAGAAGGAAAGATAACTCAAGCTAGATTTCCATCATGGTGTAATTTATTTGATAACAATGTGGTCGTGTTAGATGGAAAACTACCCTATGAAAGCTAGCATACATTAGTTTTACTCATTGTGCAATGTTTTAAGAACGAAAGCTAAATCAAGCTGGATTTTCATCATGGTGCATTGTGATTGATGACAATATGGTTGTGCCAGATGTAAAACTACATTATGAATACTAACACACATTAGATGTCACTTACCGTGCAATGATTTAAGGACGAAATCTAACTATAGCTATATTTTCATCACGGTGCAATCATGGGGACTTCACTTAGTGAACATCTCACATAGCACGTGCGATCACGGGATATTAAAGAATACCCTTAATTTCCAGAGATATTGACCCAAACACTTTTTGTTGAAACCCCCTCCCAATACTTAAAACATCCTCCTCACCCCTTTTTATACCTCAATCCTTATAAACCACCCTACCCATCCTAACCTTAAACCCCTTATCCCCCCTAATACCTGCAATCTATTGGTTCAATTTTTAATAATTTTAAAACCCACAATATGAACTAACGTGATAGGATATTGGTCAACAAGTGAATCCCCCGTGGGTGCAATGTGATCAATGACGATGTGGTTGTGTTAGATGAAAAACTACCTTATGAAAGCTAACGCACATTAGATTTCACTCATTGTCCCATGTAGTTAGAAGAAAAGTTAACTCTAGCTAGATTTCCATCATGGTACATTGTGATTGATGATAATGTGGTCGTGCTAGATGGAAAAATATCCGATGAAGGCTTACACACATTAGATTTCACTCACAGTGCAATGATTTAAATATTAAAGCTAACTCAAGCTAGATTTCCATCACGGTGCAATGTGATTGATGACGATGTGGTTTTTTTAGATGGAAAACTATCTTACAAAAGCTAACTCACATTAGCTTTCACTCATCATGCCATGTTAGTAGAAAACTAACTCCAGCTAGATTTCCATCATGGTGCAATGAGCTAACACACATAATCTTTTACTCGTTGTGCCATGTAGTTAAAAGGAAAGCTAACCCTAGCTAGATTTTCATAATGGTGAAATGAGCCAACACACATAAGCTTTTACTCATTGTGCCATCTTCTTAGATAGAAAAATACCTTACGAAGGTAACACACATTAACTTTCACTTATCGTGCCATGTAGTTAGAAGGAAAACTAACTCCAGCTAGATTTTCATCATGGTGTAATGAGTTAACACACATGGCTTTTACTCATCGTGCCATGTTGTTAGAAGGAAAACTGACTCTAGCTAGATTTGCATCATGGTGTAATGTATTTGATGAAAATGTGCCTATTTTAGATGGAAAAATACTTTGTGAAAACTAACACACATTAGCTTTCACTCACCATGCAATTTTTTAGGAACAAAACCTAACTCTAGCTAGATTTCCATCATGGTGCAATGCGACTGATGACAATGTGGTTGTGTTATATGGAAAACTACCTTATGAAAGATAACACACATTAAATTTCAGTTATCGTGCAATGGTTTAAGAATGAAAGATAACTCCAGCTATATTTCCATCATGGTGGAATGTGATTGATGACAATGTGGATTTGCTAGATGGAAAACTACCCTATGAAACCTAGCACACATTGTGTATTGTTTGAAGAATGAAAACTAACTCCATCTAGATATCCATCATGATGCAATGTGATTGATGACATTGTGGTTGTGTTAAATAGAAACTACCTTATGAAAAATAACACACATTTTCTTTCACTCATCATGCCAAGTTGTTAGAGCGAAAGCTAACTCCAACTTAATTTTTGTCATGGTCATGGAGTTAGCTTTCACTCTAACAACTTGGCATGATGAGTGAAAGAAAATATCATAGAGTTATCTTTCGCTCTAACAAATTGACATGTATGTTCATATAGAATCTCTTATTTGATGACAATGTGGTTGTGCTAGATGGAAAACTACCATAAGAAAGCTAACACATATTAACTTTCATTCGCCATGCAATTTTCTTATAAGGTAAACTAACTTGAAATAAATTTCCATAATGGTGCAATGTATTTGATCATAATGTGGTTATGTTGGATGAAAAATTACCTTATGTAAGCTAACACTATGATTAGCTATTATCATGAGCCATTTAATGATCATCATGATTAGCTATTATAATGACCTCCACAATTGTTTTTGTACATATACTTACAAATAGAATGATGCGTGCTCCAACAGCTATCATATGGTTAACCCTTTGCATGAAGCAAAACATCCCCAAATTGTACGTTGTAGTAATTGCACACAGACACCCGCATGGTAACAAAAATGAATCCACAGTCTAGTGATCACGGTTTATGAGAAACATTGACAAAATAAGCCTTCATATCATCACCTACATCCAGTCCATTTGAATAAGAATTTGGTCAACAATATTCTAGTTTGTTTGCTTGTTGTTTATTACTTAGTACAATTACCTTGAAAACAGTTCAACAACATTACCTTGTCATTCACTTGTGAACAATGACATTGACGGAAGCATTGATATGTATGTTATGGCTTAAATGACCTTGTAGGCTTGTAGTGATTCCCATACAAGAGTGATGGGATTCACTCATCTTGTCCTAACTGAGTCATCCTTTTTTATGCTTGTATTTTCTAAGGATAGAGAACTAGTTTAAGAGTGTTGTCTATCCACAGTCAGATCACAGGCTATTATACTCAGCTGAGAACAAAGTGCCATTCACCTTATTATTGCTTGTTTATGATTGGCACTCGGTAGAAGTACTAGTTTGAACATTAGACAACAATGAACAAGCCCAAAGACGAAGTTCTCAAAACCATTCCTATATGCATGTTGGTAAGTAGTAGCAGAGAAGTTTGCACTAAAAATTGCACCAAGAAGTAATAAAATCAGAGTTTACAATATCACGTGTGTAGAAGGACAAGCAACAAGGTGATTCCTTCAGTATACATTGAAGGTGTTACACAACTTGTGTTTGATCATATAACACCACAAAGTCCAGATTTCCCTTATATTCAAGGTTTGAGTTTCTCTATTTATGAAGTAATAAAATCAGAGTAATAAAATTGCACCAAGAAGTAATAAAATCAGAGTATACAATATCACGTGTGCAGAAGGCCAAGCAATAAGGTGTTTCCTTCAGTATACATTGAAGGTGTTACACAACTTGCCTGTGATGATATAACACCACAAAGTCCATATTTCCCTTATATTCAAGGTTTGAGTTTCTCTATTTATGATTTTGATTGTAGGGATTGGTGATAAATTTATAATAGGTATTTAGAAACTACATTGACTTTTATGAAATCTTGATTGAGTCAGGTTTGGCAGAAGCAGGGATTATACCTAGTAAGTTATCTAATGACGTAACATGTAGCATCAGTGATAAAGAGCAGAGTCACAGTTGTAACATGTTTTACCCAGACAGGTAATGCATAATTTTGGCAACCTTTTTCATCTATTTTTGTGAGCTATCCTGTCAAAGAAATGCAATATCTGGATTCCCATACAAGAGTGCAGGGATTCACTCATCTTGGCCTAACTGAGTTAGCCTTTTTTATGCTTGTATTTTCTAAGGATAGAGAACTAGTCAGCCTTTTTTATGATAATTGTGTAGTATGTCATTGGTTTTGCATTCTAAAATGTTTTACCTTCAATGAATTTCCTAGTGCACATTTTTTTGGAGAAACCATTTGTCAACACTATCCCATTCATTTTGAACACTCCTCTGTGCAGAAGTATGCTCCAACAGCTATCATATCGTTAACCCTTTGCATGAAGCAACACATCCCCAAATTGTATGTTGTAGTAATTCCACACAGACACCTGCATGGTAAAAAAAATGAATCCACGGTCTAGTGATCACGGTTTATGAGAAACGTTGACAAAATAAGCCTTCATATCATCACCTACAGCCAGTCCATTTGAATAATAATTTGGTCAAAAATATTCTAGTTTGTTTGGTTGTTGTTTATTACTTAGTACAATTACCTTGAAAACAGTTCAACAACGTTACCTTGCCATTCACTTGTGAATAATGACATTGAGGGAAGCATTGATATGCATGTTATGGCTTAAATGACCTTGTAGGCTTGCAGTGATTCCCATACAAGAGTGCTGGGATTCACTCATCTTGGCCTAACTGAGTCAGCCTTTTTTATGCTTGTATTTTCTAAGGATAGAGAACTAGTTTAAGAGTGTTGTCTATGCACAGTCAGATCACAAGCTATTATACTCAGCTGAGAACAAAGTTCCATTCACCTTATTATTGCTTGTTTATGATTGGCACTCGGTAGAAGTACTAGTTTGAACATTAGACAACAATGAACAAGCCCAAAGACGAAGTTCTCAGAACCATTCCTATATGCATGTTGGTAAGTAGTAGCAGAGAAGTTTGCACTAAAAATTGCACCAAGAAAGAGAACAAAAATTATTTTCCATAGAAGATCCATATTGGTGAAATGATTGGGTTATCAGTTCCTCATTTGCATTGTTACAAACCACTTATTGTCCAGTAATATGTTCCTTTAGTCTTTAGATTCATAGGTGGTCAGTGTGTTTTGTAGGTTCAAGATGTTGTGATAGCATGTTGTTTTGTCCAATGGGTGATAGCAAATGCTAACCTCATCCCATCTCTCCTTGAATTTGTTTCTTTGATGCTATCAAAAGCAACTTGCATTTGGGCAGTGACTTCTGCAGGGAAACCATCACAAACTACATCTTCTCATTGGATTCTCACTTTGTGGTGTTTCAGTATGCTTATGGCCCCAAACATAACAGCCAGACAATATTTGCACTTGACTTGGTTTGATCCACCTGGAGACAATGTTCCCATGCTTGAGTCCTACTAGGTTTGGACTTAGGCACCATGGATAAGAATCAAGATTGAAATGGAAATTGATGGAAATGGAAAATCCATTAATAGATCAAATTTTGGTAGCATGTACTTACTTTGAACTCTTGTTTCTCTTGTATTCTGTTGATTATAGTTCACAAATACAATGAATATAATAATTAGGATAATGTGTCACAAAGCTAAAAAATATGAACATACTATGTCGATTATTTATCTTGGTTAATTGTTTGTTTAGTTATTTAATGAATTTTATTCATTGTCACAATATTTTCTTTATGGTACAATTTATTTGATGGCAATGTGCTTGTGCTAGAGGGATAACTTTCCTACACTATCCAATGTATGTATCTGATAACAAAGTGGTTGTACTAGTACGAAAGCTAACACGCTCTAGCTTTCATTCACTATGCAATGTTGTTATAAATTCCCTTGTGCTTGTGCTAGAAGGAACGCTAACTCAGGTTAGCTTTCATTCACTGTGCAATGTGGTTATAAATGGCCTTGTGCTTGTGCTAGAAGAAAAGCTAACCGTGTAATGTTGTCAAAAATGCTCTTGTGCTTGTGCCATAAAGAAACCAACCTTATGTTACATTTCTTTTGTTGTCCAATGTATGAACTTGATGACAATGCCATTCTGCTGGTAGGAAAGCTATCACATGTTAGCTTTCATTCAATGTGCAATGGTGTCATTAGAAATGACCTTCCGTTGATGGTAGAATGAACGCTAACATGAATTAAATTATATTTATGATGTAATGTATTTGATGATAATGTGCTTTTACTAGAAGAAAAATTAGCATGTTCTTTAATGAATTTTATTAATTGTCACAATTCATAATATTTTTCATGTTTATTATAGTGACTAGCAATGACAACAAAGACATTGATCAGGAGAATGTGGAACAAAGTTGTAATCAAGAACACAATATCGTATCAGGTATATAAAAATGTTTTCTTGCTTGTTTTCATATTTAGTGAGTTAAATTCATTGTAACATTTCATAAGATATTAATTGTATATTATAGAGGCAAACACAAACAAAGATAATAATAGGAATATAGTGAAACAATGTTAAAATCAAGAACACAATCTAATATTAGATATGTGTAGCTTGTCAACTTGTAATTCTCATTTGTTTAATGATTTTTATTCATTTTCACCAATTTTTTAATGTTTAATACATAGACAAATAAGGAGAACAAAGAGGATGATGAAGTGCAAATCTATAATCATAAACATAATATCATATTAGGTATTTCCAACTTGTCTTGTTTTTTTGTTATTTTTAAAATTTTAGTCCTTGTAAGAATGATAACATTTTAGATGTTTATTATGGGGACAAATAAAAAGAATAAAACTAACAATTATCACAATATTAAAGATGTATATATGTATTTCTTTTTAAAAGTGGCATTGCAAATGTTTTCTTTCATTACCAATTAAGTAATAAACGTGTTATATTCAAAAAATAGATCAAAAGAATATTTAAATTGGTATTCCATTAAAGGTTTAACATTTTATTCTCTAGGTTCTATTCAGATACTGCGACAAAGTAATGGCCAATCTGAAAACAATATACAAAGTACTCAAGGTGAGTGTATTTTTTCAACAATTATTTCTTAAGGAATTTTGTAGCATGAATACAATGGATTGACTATTTTATCTGTTATTGTGTTGCAGAAGAAAAAAAATGGAAAAAAATTAGTTATATTTTAATTAAAAGACATTTTTTATTACAGCGTTGATGATGATGCAACAAGAGAACATATTGAGAAAATGGGAAGGGTTGCAGATTGCGCAATAGATAAAAAACAAATATGGTTTCATCCACATGCAATTTTTTTTCTTGAAATGTGTTTCAAGAATGAATCTCTTGAGATTGGAATTTGGTCGACTAATTTGAAGCTAAACATGTCAAGAGTTCTAAAAAAATTGGTTTCAAATATATCACAAAATCAACTTGTGTTTGTGTGGACTGCTTCAGATTGCAAGCCACAAAAAGGAAATAAGGATGCTGAGAATCCAACAAAAGTTACACACACTAAATATTTGAAAAAAGTGTGGGATACATATAGTCAATATGATGTAACTAACACTGTTATAGTGGATTGTTCATATGAGAGAGTTAAAGAAAACCCCACAGAAAATGTGATTCTTGCAACTCCATTCGTTGGAAATAACCAAGGGGATAAATGGTTGATCGATGAGCTATGGAGAATGTTGAATAAGTTCAACAAAGAAACAGATGTTCGAGATACTTTGAAGGCTTTTCGGTGATGAATTGTTCTTCATTATATGTATGACCTCATGATATATTACTATACATGCAACATTTTTCAAATTAAGTTCTTATATTTTATTATGCTTTGTCATTATTAGAAGTTAACATATTTTTATTTTATTATTATTTTTATATAAAGATATTGAGTTAATAAAGTTTTCTAATTTCAATTGATGTTTAATGTATGAAGTTGGATGTAGAGATTATTAGATAAATGGTAAGTTTGTTTGAATTGGACTATTCAATTAATTATTGCATGTGTGGTTTAATTGATCATTATATCTCTTATAAATTACTGGTTTGAAGAATGGTTAAATGTGAATTTATAAAATTTTGTTATTTCAACATATGATTAGGTTGTATGTGGAAATTTACATATAAACAATTTGATTGCTTGTATTGGGCCCTTCTAATTATATTTTCCATTCATAGTGCTAGAAGGAAATTTACTATATGAAAGCTAGCATGCATTAACTTTGATGACAATGCAATTAGAAGGAACTATAACATGATTTATATTTCCTTCATGACGTAATGCATTTGATTACAGTGTGGTTGTTTTAGGTAAAAAAATACCATATGAAAGCTAATTAGTTTAATTGTTTGAATTGTGTCACTGTAATTATATTTTCCCATTGCAGCTTTAGGAACTATTATTAGTAACAAAAATAAAGTAGAATAAAAGTATTTGATTAATATATATGTTATCATATCATTAGTTCAATCAATAGAATGAGGCTACTATAATTATATTTTTTAATTGCCATTTAACTCCTTATATGATTTCCTTTGTATAATAATGGAAAAAAATGACAATAGATAGGAATTACAAGAATTTTTAATATAATTTTAAATATTATGTTTTGATGTCTTTAAGTAATGAAATGAAGCTATGTTACTGTCAATGATGTTTGTGGTTGCAGCACAGATGGGAACTAATATCAGTCGAAAGATGTTGTTGATCTTTGAAATGGAAGGAGTGCTCTTCGCGTCATATACTAGAGATGAACCAAATTGTCCTACTCAAAGAAAACCATATTGGGAATTTGGTGACAAGTCCTATTTTTTAAGGCCTTTTCAGTCAGAATTATTAAAATACTGCTTAAAGAATTATGATGTTGCAATATGGACATTAAATGGCACATATAAGTACATTCAACATGTACTTGAAAAATCAGATATTGATATAAGAGACTTTGAATTCACATGGGATAGGTCCCATTGTCATTTGCAAAAAAAGATTCAAAGTAGGGGGTACAATACAATATTATGAGAAAAGGTTGAGCGACATGTGGTCCCAGTATGGAGATAAATATGTAGAATCAAATGTATTGCTAATAGATACATCAAGTCCTACTTCTCAATTTGTTGGATATCGGTCAAACCATATCTTGATAAAGGCCTATACAGGAGAAGAGCATGATACTTGGTTTATGCAAGTTTTATTACCCTTTCTTAAGACACTTCATCGTATCAAAGGGAAACGTGAGTACATTAGAATGTTCAATAGAACATCAACTTCATTGTAGTAGATGATGATTTTTTTTCGGAAATTTGATCACAAAAAACATTCTGATTTTTCAATACAACTTGGACATACTTTTTAGTGTTTATATATTTTTTGAAATATATGGGAATTTATAGTTATATTAATATAGATTTTTGTTGTTGTTTAAAATTGAATTTGCATTGGATTTCATATTTATTTACTTATGTGCATTACTACTTGTGTATAAAATGAAATTTAAAGTTTAAAATAATGATGCAATTCTTACCAAAAAGATTAGAATAATTTACTTGATAATAAATGCTAAGTGGTCTATTCATGTTAAATTAATATGAAATGTGTCATAGGTGATTTAGTTAAACCTTTTTAACTATTTAAGATATTTGATTTCTCAATCCAAAACTTCTCCTAAATTTAAATACTTCAATAAATTAATTTTTGTAACCGCGATCATAATCATTGACTTAATGATTTTTAGTTGCCTATAATATTCATTCATATGAATTTATAAATGACAGATGTGATTTTGAAATAAAATTTTGTTGTAAATAAATTTTCATTTTACTTGCTTTCTTTGAAATTATATGGCATTAGACTCCATTGTTTCTAAAAATAAACGAAAAAATTCAAGAACATTGCACACTGAATGAAAGCCACCTCTAGATTATATTCTTGTAACTTTGACTGTAGGAAAGCTAAAAGGTAGAGATGCTAGATTTCCTAACTTTCCATCTAACACAAACATAATTACATTGCATCGCGAGTTAGCTTTCATATGTTAGTTTTTCATCTAACATATCCAAATTGTCATCAAATACATAGCACCATGAAGGAAATATAACTCGAGTTAGCTTTCCTTATAACAACATTACAGGGTGAACGAAATCCAATGCATGTTAACTTACAAACGTAGCTTTCCATCTAACAAAACCACATTGTCATCATATACATTACAGTGATAAGGAAATTTAACTCGGGTTATCTTTCCTTCTAATAACATTGCATGGTGAATAAAATATAACACATGCTATTTGTTGATTTTTAATTACTTATAATACGCATTAATACTCGTGTATAAAAGTGAAATTTAAATTTTGAAAAAATGATGCAATTCTTACCAAAAAAATTAGAATCATTTAATTGAAAGTAAATGCTAAGTGGACTATTCATGTTAAATTAATACAAAATGGATCATAGCTGATTCAATTGAACTTTTTGAACTATTTAATATATTTGGTTTCTCATTTGAAAACTTTCCATAAAACTGTATACTTAAATCAATTACTATTTATAATCATAAGTATAACATATTTTAAAATAATATGGCATAATGACTTTGAATTGCCTATAATATGCATTAATATGAATCTATAAATGAGGGATGTAATGTTAAAATAAAATTGCATTGCAAATAAATTTCTATTTCTTAAAAATAATTTAATTCATAATGAGTGTTGAGGGATGTAATGTTAAAATAAAATTGCATTGCAAATAAATTTGTATTACTTAAAAATAATTTAATTCATAATCAGTTTTAAGTGGATTGTTCAATATCATTAGAGGAACTACATAGATGGGTTAAGTTTTTGAATTTTCCGAACTATAAATGCATTTGAATTCATTGTCCAATGATAAACTTTTACAAATTCGTATTTTTAAAATAAATTGAAATCATACCATAATTTTCAACAAGCCACAAAGTTATTTAATTGTATTTTAGTTAATTATATGCATGAATATGAGTGCATAAATGTGATAAATACATTTTGAAATAAAACTACATATAAACTACTATGATGCATTTTGTTTTTTTTAATTTTTAGAATTTCTTGATAATCCATGTTAAGTAGAATATTCATGCTAAATTTGGGAGAATATGGGTCATACATGAATGACTTCATTTTTTTGGTTTCCTCGAATATATTAGATAGAAAACCTCTTGCAACATAGCATGTCAAAATTAAGTTTTTTGCAATTTTTTTGGATTATTTCTTTTCAATATATCTCAATGTCTCACCGTTCTTAACATTTAATAAATTATGGATATTCATACATACATCATTATTTATGGACAGTACCCATGTTCTACTTCTAATTGAGACAATGTTTTCTTTTGAATGTTTGACTACTAAAGTTTTAGAATAAGTAATGATAAAATTATAATTGAAGAAATAGTTTCCTCGATTTATCATGGTAAATGGGAGAATCATTTGTCATAGATGAGTGACTTTGGATACACACTTAATCTTGAAAATCAATATCTTAAATAACTTATTTGTAGTTACTTTGAATCACTAGTAATCAAATAACACGAGGACATACAAAGTTTGACTAAAATTCATTAAAAATGTGTTTCAACATCTATCTCTAATTCAATATATTCAAAATTCTTGTCATTTTGTCCTCTTCATGAAAGCAATGATCAAACATGGTGTTTTATAATATAAATCTTTTTAGTACTTCGGTCACCTCAAATATAGTATAGAGCATGTATTAGAGTATTATAGTATAAAATTATGTGTGCAATTTCATTCAATTTGGATTATTCCCACATAATATATCTCATTGTCTCAAAGATTTTAACATCTACAAAATTATTAATATTCATAGACTCATCAGGATTTATGTCCAACCCATCTAGTTCTAATTGAGATGTTATATTTCCTAGACTAGTTCTATTTGAGATGTAATATTTCCTTTTGAATGGTTGAATACTAAAGTTTTACTTGAAATAAATAAAAAATATTAATTGAGAAAATACTTCATTGGATTAATTATTCCAAATTTAATGGAATAGTTCTTTGAGTTGATTTTTCTAGATTTAATAGAATATGTATTTAGAGATTTACAAAAAAAATCAATGTGGATGAAGTCCTTGTAATAGAATATTTCCAAATTTAATGAAATATGTGTTTTATGGGGTGAATTATGTTCAGATAGTTTCTCAAAAGATTCCTTGAAACAATTCATGTGTTTGTAAGCCCCACTATCAATAATCCAATATTTGCTTCCATGAGTGATAGTTCCCATGAGAGCAGAGATCATAACATATTCTTCTTCACTTTCTCATTTTACTCTCTTTCTAGGAGGATCATCATCCTCAGTAGTGTGAGCATGATGTCTTCTTTTAGAGTTCCTCTTCTTCTTGGACCCATTCTTATTCATGGGACAATTTCTAGCAAAGTGTCCTATTTCATCACATGTATAACATCTGAGTTTGGATGAACCTTTCTGATGACAATGCTTACCTTGGTGATGATGCTTTTCCATTCTTCCTTTCTTGGAGTGTACTGTGAGAGCTTGATCTTTTCTTCTCGAGATGCTATTTGAGCTTCTTCTTGTGAACATTCTTCCCACAATCTACTGAACTTGACTAACCTCTTCCTAGCATAGATTCCTTGGATGAAAGAATCCCATGACCTAGGGAGACCATTCAAGGTTGTCATCACAATTTCTGCATTCTCCACTTCTTCATCTACTGCTTCCAGCTGTTTTTTGATCTAGGAGACCTTTGTGAATTATGACTGGATGGTCCCCTCATTCTATATATTTACATTCTTCAACTGGTTCCTTAGAGTCATTTTCTGGTTGATGTTCTTCCCTTCAAACAGTTTGGTTAGGGCATCAAACATAGCTTTAGGTTTCTTTAGGAGGACACCTGTGGTATGAGGTGATCCTTGATTAAATCAAAAATAATACAATTTTCCATAACCAAATTCTTCTTATGTAAGCCCTTAGCCTCATCTCCCTCTAGAACTGGAACCTCCTCACTGATATAGGAGTCCAAGTCATTTTCTTCCAAGACCAGGGAGATCCTATACTTCTAGGCTCAGAAGTTATCAGCTCCCTCAATATTTTCATAAATATTGTTATGATAAGACATATTAACTAAGAACCTCAAATGGAAATACAAAAGATTTAGATCTCACCAGGTCAAGATGTCAGATCTGGATTTGGAGCTGAAATCCTGCAGTGCTGGTTTAGAAGCAGATTAGGGTTTTTCTTTTCCGGATATTTTTCCAACCAAATAATTTGATCTTGATCCCTAACTTAGATTTTGAGGAGGATATCAATCCAGTCCTGGGATCATTGAAAAATTCCACTTCTGTGAAAAACCCTAATTTTCGGCAGTAGTGTCAAATCCAAAATTGAAAAACCTTAGAATTGGATTCTACTTCGATAGAAAGATGTTCCCTAAGGAGGAGAGTTATTACAGCCTTCTTTTGCTGAAAATATGTCGAGAGAGATCCACAATGAAGGAATCCCTAGTTCTCGCAGCTGCACAGTATCTTCTTCTCAGGTTAGCTGTGATCCCATGTTATATTTTTAACATTAAGCTAGCATTACATTAGGATCTTTACTTGAGAGAATAACAAGCACAGCAATCAAACACAAGAGACAATGAACATAGTGGTTTTCCTTGGGGAACCCATAAATGGAGAAAACCCCAAAACTTCCTCAAAGATAGAATCAACACCAAAGTAAAACCCAAAAATAGTAAGATGATATCTTGACAGCAGTAACCTTCTTTCTTCCTTTCCCCAGTGTCTTCCTCCTCCTCATCTATGCACTACAACTGAGTGTGAGTGAGTGTGTGATAAATAGAGAGGCTAGCTCTCTACTTATACTAATTCCCGACTTGACTAATTCCAACTAGGGCCAAATTCACTAGGTGAGTCTAACAACCCTAGTGCCCTGAAACTGTGGGGAATTTAACCCTTAGACAATAGGAGGGTTACCCACCTTGACTTGACATGACTTTTTTACATTATAGAAACTTCCAATAGGAACCTTGGGGCATGACATGACTCAAGTACATTACAAATACATCCCGAAATAAACATCGGGTTACAATACATAATAAATACAAGTGAATACATTTCGAAGTTACAATTACATCAACAAAATTATCAGTTACTGAACATGAAACCCATAGTAGACATTAATGGCATTTCATTCATTCATAGATCATCAATGGTGCACACATATATTCAATTCCATCAATATTGCAAGAGTTTACAACAAGGTGTTGGGGAAATGGCACTGTTTCTTCAATATTGGACAATAATACATGAGATATATTGGATTTTCAAACTGAGACATTTCTGAACTTAAATAAAAGATAATTTACATCAGAATACAAAATAATGGAGCAAGAGAAGCTCCCTCAAAGAGATGAATATCTCACCAAGTGCGCCTCACTCCATAGAGCTAAAATATGGTGAGAAAACTTGAGATGAATGGAAGAACAAGATGATATTGAGATGTCCATGAAATTCCTGTAGCTTTAACCTGAAAATAAGACTCCATTAAAGCTACATGAAAGACCTGAGTTTTCTTTCCAAACACCAACTAGGATGGGAATCTTTCACCCTCGAAATTTGCTTAAGCAAGAAAACTAGTCATCCACTAGCTCTCGCAATTCACAAATGAGCAAAATTTTATTCTGATGGATGATCCCTATATTTTATAAACATTATTAGTCTTCTAAGGTTATAAATCCATCCATAAACCAAATCCAAATCAAATTGGTGTGGCTGCTCATGCTATGCCATGTGGCCTCTCTCTTCACCTTCCCTCTTCTCCCAAATTTGAGTAGGAGCCTCTTGGCCTTCTCCAACTCCCAAATTCGACCTTTAAGATGGTCTATTAAGTCCTGACATGTTAGTATGTCAATATTTAATCCTTCATATTTTACTTGTGCCATAACTTTCATAGATTATCCATCATTGGTGTCATAGATGTCATAAATGTAAGGGAAATCTAGCCAACTATCCATGAAACTCCCATTTGGCTCTTCCTCTCCCATGTAAGTTATAGTTCATCCAAATTCAACGTATGAATTATTTGGAAAATTATATTAACCTCATAGTCCATCCCAAAACATTAGGCTTCCCATACATTCGAAATTACAAGAGGAGGATGCCATTTAACATAGGAATTCTAGCTTGAGTGGGCCCCATAGTCTCCGTGTGTCTCCATTCTCCATAGACATTTCAATTTTCTCTTGTATTTATTTAATAAGATACATTATTAAATATTTATCCTCTTCTAATGTCTAAAGATCATTTATTATCCCCCTTATTCCAAATCTCAAAGCTTCCACCCCCAACCTAGGAAACCAGTGATTTTCCTCCTTGGCAATTATTTGACTTTTAGCATCCCTTTGAAAACTTTCATGAATATGGAAAATGTGTTTTGGCCATTCTGATTGAATGAAAAATTTGGGACATTACATTCCACACCCAAAGTAGAAGTATGTGGACTTCTAGAATCCCCATGTAATGGTGATGGTAGTGATGGGATCAAGAACTTAGACAAACTTTGTAGGGACTTTTCATTGGTGTTGGGGCTTGGACCTTGAAGGTCCTTAATTTTTGAAACTCCGCGGTTTTGGTGCGAAGATTGTAAGCGGAGTTGCGGTACAAAATAGTCTTAGGGGTTTCGGGGTTGGGTCGAAGCCCCTCTTTTTGTAAATGTCCCATGGTTTTTGGGTACCCATGGTTTAAGCCCATGGTATTGTAATAGTGCACTTGTATAAATAGGCACTGATGTAAACGAGTCATGTATGATTTTTGTTATGATAATGTGATGCGAAGAAGCTAAGGCCTATTTTTGGGTTAAGGTTAAGTCCTAGCTGCGTGCGTGGACGACCTCTGCAGCTGAGTGCGCAGAGGGTTTTGGAAGAAAGGTTCTGTAGCTAAGTGCACATTTTTCAGCTGTTGAGAAGATCTGCAGTTGAGTGTGCAGATCAGAACTGTGTTGTTTGTAAAGAGTTGAATATAAACGCAGTTCTGTGGATGTAGCACCTACACTGGGGGTGAACCACGTATATCTTGTGTTGTGGTGGTTCTCTTTATTTTGTTCCTATTATGTTTTTATGCATTTGATAAGTAAATGAATGATAAGTAAGATATATTGCTAAGTACTAACTTCATTGTGAATTCCTGGTTAAGGGTTAAGCAAGTAACTGTCTTTTTATATAAACTGCGAAGCTATTTAAGTGAATGTCAAAGCTCTGTATTGCATAATTATTCTTTGTTAAGGCTAAAGGTACAGTAATATCCCTCTTTCTCCTGCAGAAACCTGATTCTGCGGCACCCCATAGCTATTTTGGGTGAGACTGCAACCTGTTCGCAGGTTGTTGCTGAAAGGGCCAACATTGTGGGTTTGCTTGTTGGTGCGAGGAGAAAAGCATAAGAACCTGGGTCTGCCCTTAGCCCAACAAATTGGTTTCGTTACCGGTT
Organism: Pseudotsuga menziesii; assembly: GCA_001517045.1. Taxonomy (NCBI): domain Eukaryota; kingdom Viridiplantae; phylum Streptophyta; class Pinopsida; order Pinales; family Pinaceae; genus Pseudotsuga; species Pseudotsuga menziesii. The sequence goes on along the minus strand of LPNX010660458.1, from coordinate 50,410 downwards.
GAACCAGTATCTGTGTCAAGAGGGATCTACGTCGTACCTGGAGGGATATGTTTTGGAGGCCCTCAGTAAAATAAATCAGTGACTGGGTTGAGGACACCTATCTGAAATTTGCTAAACAAGAGAATAAGGACACTCGTCGTAGCTTAGACGAATTCTTGCAAAGGTACGTTTTTTCTGATATTTATGAAATTTTCTTTGCTAGTATCCATAGAGAATTGCACCAGTGGTTATCCAGGTTGACAGAAAGAAAGACAAACTTCAAAGAAGATCAGTCTCCTTCGTGGACCCCAGAAAGAATTAAGCTGTTGAAAAGTGTGAACAACGCGGTATCAAGAGCTATTGACTTCTGGATAACGCGAACCCTTGAAGCATTTGTGACGGATTTCGCCATCGACACACATACTTCTTTCAGTGAAGTAGAAAGACAGATTTTCAAAGGACAAAGGGGTAAGTACCTGAATTCATTAAGTCTGAAAAATAAAATGCTCTTGGCAAAGAAAGGCATATTGCTTATCTAATCAGATTGCTATATTTATTGCTACTAACATATGTTTGGAAGTGAAAGTGACTTCGACGAACAAAGTGGTTTGCTTCGCAATAGTAAAAGATACAAGAGAACTCTTGGATCCTATAACCTAGGCCATAATACCGATTATACCCCAATAAGTCCAGAAGAATATGAATCTGAAGAAACCCCTTTTGTTAGAAACCCTCCTATAACTCCGCAGCGAAGATCTGTTATCCCTGAGAACCCTTCGCAGTCTGAAAGTAACCCTAGCCTGAGTAGTCCTGTCACAGGTCAGTCTACCTCAGTAAGTTCCTTCCCCCCTATTACAAGTCCTCCTCCTCCCCCTACTCGCCCCCCTCCTTGATCCACTATGGCCCATGTGAATGATGATATCAAGCTCCCAGTATTTAAAGGAACTGGATGAGAGGATCCATAGCAGTTTTGGTTCTTATGCAAAGCTGTCTGGACTGCTAAGAATATTATGGATCAAAATACAAGAAGAGCGCAGTTGGTCACCTCTTTCCAAGACCAAGCTTTGACCTGGTTTATGAAGTTTTACAGTACTCAGAAGTATGCCTTGGCTGATATTAAAAAATCAATGATCAAAGAATTCAAGAAGCCTAAATTGGAGTCACAGTGTATAAATGAACTGAAAGAAATTCTGCAGAAGAGAGGTGAATTAGTTTGGGACTTTGATCAGAGGTTCAAGGTTCTGTTGGATCAAGTTAGCTTCACTATTGGACTAGAACAGCATAAAGAATGCTTCATTGCAACACTATTGCCTCATATCATGACTCCACTTATGCAACAGAAGGTTGCTGATCAGCAAGAGGCGTTGGAAATTGCCATGAAACTTGAAACAACTCCTGTTGGAGATAATTCTAGAATAGCCCAGATATAGGCACAGTTAGCAGAAATGGCTTTGGAGCTCTGCGACATGAAAAAAGGGAAAGATACTCGCGAAGAGGTTTGGTGTACATGATGTAAGACAGAAGGTCATGACAAAGAACAGTGTCCTGCATTAAGAAATTATTTGAATATTGGTGCACCGAACCCATTTAACCCTACTGTCCTATATTGTGAGATCTATAGAACAACTGGCCAGCATCGACCTGAAGATTGCTATCTGCTACAGAGATATGTTCAAGTACCTAAGAATCCCTACTGCAAGTTCTGTAAGTCAGTTGGACACAACGAAGACGAATGTCGCAGATTTGACCTCATGAGAGAGCGAACCTATGATGATTATAGGGTACAACCCGATGCACAAGGCAATGATGAATATGGTTACCATGGTAGTACACCAGGTCGAGGTAATTTCAGAGGTCGTGGTCATGGTGGTATGCCTGGAGGAGGGTGAGGCCAGGTTATTTGCTATAACTGTAATCAGGTGGGACATGTAGCTAGAGACCGTCAGAACCCAACTACGACATGTCAATATTACAGAGCGGTCGATCATGTGATTGAGAAATTCCCACAGTTGATAGCCAAGATACAAGAAAGAAATGGTGCTCCTACTCAGAATGTTTAGATTATTGCTGTAGAGAAAAGACCTGTCCCAGCCCTTAACGTTGTTACTAGGAGTGGAGCTACGACGCAGGTGCCGAACAAGGGGAAATAGCCTGACGAAGCTTGGGTCCGTAAGACCCCAAAGAAAATACCAGCCTTCGATGTTGGAAGAGAAAAAGGAACATTTATGGAAGCTAGGAAAGACTTTGCTGATCCAAGAACATCAGTAGCAGCTATGCAACACCATCAACAGAAGTTACAGTTACAAGAAGCTTCACCGGATCAAGTAAGTACACTAACATCTTTTTTACAGAGTTGTATGAAGCTATTAAGAAATCAAAATGCTTTGAATGAGTTACAGAAAGATATTGTGGCTGGCGAACCTCAACGAAGCTCTGATAGAGGAAAAACTGTTAATAGAGTTAGAAGGACTGGAAGAGAAATGAGATTGCATGCTTAGATAGGAGATTATGACATGACTGATATCATTTTAGACCTGGGATCAGAAGTGAATGTCCTAACTAAGCAGACATGGGAACAAATGGGAAAACCTACGCTTGAATGGTCCCCTATACATCTGAGATTAGCCAATCAGCAGAATATTGTGCCCTTGGGAAGATTCCCTAGTGTACCAGTGGATATTGATGGAGTCAGTACCTTAGAAGATTTTGAAGTCATTGAAATAATTGATGATAGCAACCCTTATCCAGCATTGCTAGGAATTGAATGGGCACTAGACAATTATGCAGTAATCAACCTTGAGAGGAAAAGGCTTGAGAGTCATAGTACAATTGGACCCTTCTCAAGGAGAAAGGTATACAGAGCCAGTCAGAGATGAAGATTAGGATGTTTTGGATCATATTTACAACATCACAGCTAAAGAAGAAGACTATGTTAACCCTACTACTGAAGGTATAATGAATTGGCAGTGTGACAGTTCTTGCATGATTGATTCAGATGAAGGCCTAGAAAATTGGCAGAATAGACTTTATGAGCTACATGGACATCGATGTGCAAGAATTACTAAGTCTATCAAATGGGTTGGCTCACAGAAAAGAATCTTACCTACTTTTGATGGCTTGACAGACCCAGAAGATTTTATTGTGCAATTCTCAGAGCAAGTACCCGATTCACAGAAAATGGAGAATCTAGATTCAGTATTCAGAGCCACAGCTTCCAGATGGTGGAATGCTCATAAAAAGTATATTCATAGTTGGAGAGATTGTCAAAATTTTCTTTGCCTAAGATTCATGGATCAACCTCGGGAGGTACAAAGAAGATTTAATGGTAAGACTAGCCCTCAGGAACATTTAGAGCAGTGTTATAAAGCATGGAAGCATGTACCTTGTGAAGAATGGGTACATAGGTTTGTACACACCCTGGAACCTGTAGAAAATAATTGGTATGTGGAGTTGGAGCTTCGCCATGGTACTGTAAGTTGGGTTAGCCTTGTTGATAGTTTTGTGCTCACATTTTCTATTACTGAGGTTTTCCCTGCTTTGGACGCAGCTATTAGGTTGATCCATACTAAGGTGTTTGATGATAAAGAAATAGCCGAGCACCAACCTAATTGGAAGGAACAAGAAGGTAATGTAGTAGAATGCTATAAATTCACCATTGATGAAGACACTGACCCTCGTAACATTAATATTCCTGATTCTGAAGGACATTGCGAAGTACATGGACCAGCAGTCGAATCACCTGAAGTAACTCAACCCTTGAAGACAAGGAAAGTAAACATTGGATCAGAAGAAATGCCTAAGTATGCTACCATTGGAGATTACTGGGACAAATAAATGGTAAGCAAAGTGACTGAACTTCTCCATGAGTATCAGGACTTATTTCCAACGAAGTTCTCAGAAATGAAAGGTATCCTTGGTGATATAGGAGTGATAAAAATCCCTTTGAAAGCTGATGCGAAGCCTGTGAAGCAACTCCCTTATAGGATGAACCCTAAGTATAAAGAAAAATTCAGGATGGAGATAGATAAGATGCTCACTACAGGAATCATTGAGCCTATCGAAGAGTCTGAATGGGTCAGCCCTATGGTGGTACAAGAAAAAAAGACCAAGGGAGAAATTAGAATCTGTGTTGATCTGAGGAAGTTGAATGATGCCTGTCTACATGATCCTTTTCCTACTCCCTTTACAGATGAAGTTTTAGACAATGTCTGAGTTTAAGAAGTGTATTCTTTCACTGATGGATTTTCAGGTTACCATCAGATCAAAATTGCACCAGAGGATCGACATAAAACAACCTTCGCTACAGAAATGGGATCTTTCCAGTATACTGTTATGCCCTTTGGCCTGAAGAATGCACTTGCTATGTTTTCCAGAGTAGTCATATCTACATTTAAGGAATTTATTCATAAATTCTTGGAAGTTTACATTGATGATTGGACTATCTTTGGTTTATTGAAAGATCATATAGCCAGTTTAAGACTTATCCTGGACAAGTGTAGACAACATCATATTTCATTGAACCTGAAGAAGTGTATCTTTTGTGCACCTTTTGGAATTCTGCTAGGTCACATTGTATGCAAGCAAGGATTGATGGTGGATCCTGTGAAGATAGCCATTATTGTGAACTTGCCACCTCCGAAGTCTGTTAAGCAACTTCGTACTACACTTGGCCATACTGGATATTACAGGAAATTCATTAAAGGATATGCTCAGATTACAGCCCCTATGGAAAAGAAATTGAAAAAAGATACTAAGTTTGAGTGGACACCTAAATGTCAGGAAAGCTTGGATATTTTGAAAGAAAAGATGGTAGCTGCCCCTATCTTAGTATTCCCTGACTGGAATAAGGAATTTCATGTTCATGTCGATGCATCTTCCATTGCTTTAGGTATAGTATTGGATCAGTCAAGTGAAGGTAATATTGATCACCCTATTGCTTTTTCAAGTAGAAAATTGTCCACAACAGGAAAGAATTATACTATGATAGAACGAGAAGGTCTAGCTATGGTTTATGCTTTGCAGAAATTTTGACATTATTTGTTAGGATCTCATTTTAAGATGTTCACTGACCATTTTGCTTTGAAGTATTTGGTTAATAAGCCTGTGTTGGGTGGAAGGATATGTAGATGGTTGTTTTTGTTTCAGGAGTATGACTTTGAGATCATAGTTAAGCTAGAAAGACTTAACCTGCGGCCTAACCACTTGTTGACGCTCGAGTTAGGAGAAGAGCCCACTAGTTTGGACGAAGGACTTCCTAATGCCAGTTGTTTTCCATCTAGATGGTTGATGACTATTTTTAGGATATTGTTCAATAATTGTCTACAAGTTTTGCACCCTCTGAGATGACAACACAGTAGAAGAAGCAGCTGGTGGTTAGAGCAGCTGACTTTACCTTGATGGAAGGACATCTATATAAGATGGGACCAGATGAAATACTGTGCAGATGTGTCCTGGAGCATGAAAAGCCATTGATTTTGGCTGAGGCACATTCTGGAGCAGCAGGAGGTCATTATGCAAGAAAAGCTATGGCACATAAGATTCTGACAGCTGGATTGTGGTGGCCTACGATTCAAAAGGATGCAAGAGAGTGTTTCCACAGCTGTGATATCTGTCAGAGAATAGGCAAACCATCCAGGAGGGATAAGATTCCTCTGGTTCCATAGGTAACTTTACAAGCATTTGAAAAATGGGCTATTGATTTTGTTGGACCAATCAATACCCCTGCAAAGAAATCTGGAGCAAGATATATTATTACAACAACTGATTACCTTACTCGTTGGTCCGAAGCTCAACCAGTCAAGGAATGTAGCGTTGCTACAGCTGGGAAGTTCATATTTGATAATATCTTGTCGAGGTTTGGGTGTCCTAGAATTCTTATGAGTGATCAAGGATTACATTTTATGAATAAGACTATTGAAGCATTGACTAAAGAGTTTCAATTATATCATCAGAAGAGTACTGCCTATCATCCTCAAGCAAATGGAACTGTCGAAGCCTTTAACAAGATTCTTGAGCATGCTCTGATGAATGTTTTCAATGTTAATAGAAACGATTGGGATCTCAGAATTCCAGCAGTATTATGGGCTTATAGAACCACTTGCAAGAAGTTGATAGGCCACACACCTTTTAGGCTGGTGTATGGATAGGAAGCAGTTATGCCCATGGAGTACATTATTCCTAGCCTCATAATATCTGCCTTCACAGAAATGGATGACCCAACCGTGTTGAATGAAAGGCTAGAAAATATACTAGAACTAGAAGAAGACAGATTCATTGCAAGTTTCCAGCAGTAAGTACAGAAAGCCCAAGAAAAAGCATGGCATGATAAACACATTAAGAAGAATCATTTTCAGAATGGTGATCTTATGCACTTGTACGACAGTAAATTAATGAAGTTCCCAGGTAAGTTCAAGACACATTGGAAAGGACCATACATAGTTCAGAAAGTTACTGATGGTGGCGCAGTTCAGTTAGCTAAATTAAATGGAGAAATTTTGCCCTCCATGATAAATGGGAGTAGATTAAAGAAGTACAGGGATGGGCCTGTCCCCCCTGATAAGAAGTAATAGCAAGAAGAAGAGTATAAGTACCAAGAACAATTGTAATTGGGTACTCGACTATAATGAAGCTGTTCTCAGAGAGTTTCAGCAGATTGTTCGAAAATTTACGAAGTATCGAAGGTTGTGGAAAAAATCCTGTCATGGATTGAAGTTCAAAGTTCTATCGAAGCTTGTGTTAGGATGTGTCGAAGGTCCTTATTGTGGCGAAGCTGAATTTAGTGGTTGTGCCGAAGAATAAAGGTGTGTCGAAGCTTAAAATATGACCATTGGAAAAAATCAGATTTGGCGGCGCCAGTATGTTAACTGTATTAACTACCTATAATGATGAGATTTTGGGAAATCTAGCACCGTTTGGACAATATCTACCGCCGTTCGGTCAGATTTGGTGTCTTTAATGCCCGGTTAAGGAATATTTGGTCATTTGATTCTATAAGAAGACACCTAGACCTGTGAATTTTGCATTGCGCATTTTCTTGAGTTGAGTCCATGTCAGCTGATCACGAAGTCCAAAAATTGTTGAGAGAATTCAGACAAAGGGGTCTGCAGAACTTTATGAGCAACCCACCTGCATCCGCACCTCGTGAAGAGACCCCCCCAGCGCTGAATCAACCAATACAGACACGATCAACCAGAAACAAATTTAAGGCAGAAGTTCGCTCTAAGCGGAACAAAGAAAGGCACAAGCCATCAGGAAAGACACCGGAGGATCCCAAGATGAATCCTCCTAGTTCGGCAGAGCTCCCACCTGAAGGTTTTGAAGACTTCAGTGAGGATGAGAACGTTGCATCACAACATGCACCATATATTCCACCTATTTGACTAGGATTTCAGCCACCTCGGCGGACAGCCAAGTTCACGTTACCCACCCCTTCGCTGCCACAGGGTGTGAAGTTGATCGGAACGATGACAGGAAAATTAGACCGGCTCCAGTACGCAGACCATGATACAAATGATTGTGGGAAGTTTCTGTAGTTCGCACCTAGGAAATACTTGCACTTCTTCCATTATTTGGAGGTGGGAATGACATTGCTTGAAGTCAAACAGTGGGTTGCTGGCTTGTTAAAGATGCTGAATGTTCCCCACTTTGGTCGCAGCACGTAGGTTACTGTGGTGGTCAAGAAGCTATTGGCATTGGTACATGATGGGCACCTATGGATAGGAAGCCAGAAAATAGCTATTGATGGAGAGCTGATTCATAGGATTACAGGCTTGCCAAAGGAAGGGCCTGATCTTGGGATTGAATTTGTTGGAAAGCATGAAGATACGAAGCTGGTGTAGCACATGAAGAACAGCTTCGGGTTGACAAAAGGAAAGCAAGGGTATCAAACCTCGACAATTAGGCACCAAAACATTCGCTTCGCTGTAGAGCTCCTAGCATGCAAATTAATGCAGAAGTACATACCTAGTGAAGTACCTGCCCCCATTGTCAGTATTGCTGTGAACTGTGCCGAAGGCTATAGTTACAAATGGGCAGAGTACATTGCTAGAGAATTCCTTGAAGATGTTTGCGATGCACAGGAGAAAGGTAGACCCTTTCATTACTCATCTTTGTTAGTGCTTATTGCACTAGTAGGATGGAGAGAACCTATGGAGGCACAATTTGTTAATGTGCCTTTGGAGATGCCTAGCGCAACAAGGTACGCATCTCTTTGGGTTTCATAGGATAAAGCCTTACAGCAGATGACAAAATACGTGTTCACCTTCTATTCGATGAGTATTTCCTATGAGATCCTAAAAACACCGCGGCTCAATAATGAGATATTTTCTCAGTATGCCGGAGTGGCCACCTTCAAGGATGACATGCATAATGTCTTCATCCAAGCTCGTGCAGATACCAAACATGCATGGTGGAAATTACCATACATGGTAAACCAGGAAGACATCCTCGCAGTAGTTCAGCAGTGGCTGGATGAATGGACGAAGGACACAGGAACAAGGCCCAACATACTAGTCCCTCCAGTGACAGATATGGGCGTAGGTCCTACTCAGTCGCAGCAGAATGACCCACTCGAAGAGATCAAAGAACAAGATGAATCATAGTAGAGCGAAGGTGACCAGAGTGGAGATGACGAAGCTAATGAAGAAGAAGAAGAATCAGTCAAAACCATCTCAGACCCCAATTTCCCAGATAAGCGCAAGTCTCCCGAAGTAGAGGAAGTGACTAAGCCTTAGCCCCGAAAGAAAACTAAGGCATCGAAGGGAAAGAATATCATCAAAGAGCCCGCTTTGATGATTGAAGAGCTTGATCAGGCTTTGACAAATTCTACAGAGGTATTATCCAGCAAATGGGCAGAGTTTGTAGCTACACACCTTGATGCGCTCACTGACGTAGCACAGCAAATTGAAGAACTTAAGGTGTTAGCGGAAAGATCAGCAATTGGTGCCACAGTAAGCAATGTCTCAGTAGGCGCGCAGCCAGATAGGATACAATGGCCAGCCAAAAACAACAAAGGACAAGTACCAAGTGCAACCCTTATAATAACTAACGCAACATCTCGATCGCAGATGAGCATGACAGTTGAGATAGATTACACCAAGTTGTCTATGCCAGAGCTACATCTTTGTCAATTGGCACTCATGAAGGAGATCTGAGAATGAGACAGCTACTTGCACATGCAGTTAGAGAATACCATGAAGTAGAGTGAGAGCCTCGCAGCGTAGTTGGAAGAATCTGAACAAAAGAAGAGGGAGACAGAAAAAAAATGGGCTACACTAGCGCGAGTGTTGGATGAGGTGTGTCGAAGTCTCCCTGAATTCGACATGCAGGATGAAGAAGAACCAAAGCAAAGGATCGTCAAGCTGAAAGACTATGCACAACAGTCTCGAAGCCAGATAGAGAAGATGAAAGAAGAACATGAGGCTCAGATTGTGGAGCTTCAACTTCTCATCATTCCTGAGAGTCCACCAGAGGTCAGGGAACAGCGTTGCAGATATATTCAGGCCTCAGCAACGAAGATCTCATATCTTGTAAATAGTGCATCAAAGCTGCTAGACAAAAGTGTCGAGGCCTGGGAAAACTTGCAGGACAACCCAGAAGTCAAAAAGTTGCAAGAAACCATCAAGCAGCGACAAACAGAGCTGGATGTAGTAAAAGCATAAGTTAAGACATTGCCTCCTATGCAGAAGATGCTTAAGGTGAAGCATAGCAATGAGCTCCAGTGAGAAATTGAGTCTTGTAGAAGGAAAGAAACAATGTTGGTGAACATTGTGTAGCCCCTCATTAATGAGGCCTTGGAGTTGAGCACTACTGCGGACAACTAGCTCAAGGTCCTGAAGGAGTATGATGTGTTTGCACAAGAGAAGGCCAATGAAGCATCAACAGCAAAATTGCAGGAGATAGTGAAGAAGGAGCAAGCAGCCAAAGATATCATGTGCAGCCTCAACAAGCAATTTACTATATTTTCCAACAAGATTCTTCCACCAGAAAAGCAGTAGAGTGTCTCGGGACGGGACACTGGTGAGTCTTAGGGGCCTGTTGGGGCTCGGACCTTGAAGGTCCTTAATTTTGGCAACTCCGCGGTTTTGGTGCGAAGCTTGTAAGCGGAGTTGTGGTACAAAATAGTCTTAGGGGTTTTGGGGTTGGGTCGAAACCCCTCTTTTTCTAAATGTCCCATGGTTTAATCCCATGGTATTGTAATAGTGCACTTCTATAAATAGGCACTGATGTAAAGGAGTCACGTACGATTTTTGTTATGATAATGTGATGCAAAGAAGCTAAGGCCTATTTTTGGGTTAAGGTTAAGTCCCACCTGAGTGCATGGATGACCTCTGCAGCTGAGTGCATAGAGGTTTTTGGAAGACAGGTTCTGCAACTAAGTGCGCAGTTTTCGGCTGTTGAGAAGATCTGCAGCTGAGTGCGCAGATCAAAACTGTGTTGTTTGTAAAGAGTTGAATATAAACGTAGCTCTGTGGACGTAGCCCCTACACTGATGGTGAACCGCGTATATCTTGTGTTGTGGCGGTTCTTTTTATTTTGTTCCTGTTATGTTTTTATGCATTTGATAAGTAGATGAATGATAAGTAAGATATATTGCTAAGTACTAACTTCACTGTGAATTCCCGGTTAAGGGTTAAGCAAGTAACTGTCTTTTTATCTAAACTGCGAAGCTATTTAAGTAAATGTCGAAGCTCTGTATTGCATAATTATTCTTTGTTAAGGCTAAAGGTACAGTAATATCCCTCTTTCACCTGCAAAAACCTGATTCTGCGGCACCCCATAGCTATTTCGGGTGAGACTGCAACCTATTCGCAGGTTGTTTCCGAAAGGGCCGACACTGTGGGTCTGTTTGTTGGTGCGAAGAGAAAAGCATAAGAACCCGAGTCTGCCCTTATCCCAACAATTGGTAGGCTTCTTCGGTCTCCCAACTGTTCCACTCCTCAACACAACTGTATCATGTGAAGCCTCAACTGTAGTATTAGTAGTGTGCTTCTTTGATTTCATGTTTTCATTTAGGTAACTGAAAATATTACCACTTGCCGGCACCAAAGAGAACCATCTATTACATCATGTACATTCCACTCTTAATTTTTTCTTGTCCTCATAGTTTGCAAGGGTTTCTTCCACCACCTTGAACAAATTTGGCTCTAATGTTTGGTTGAAATCATGTAGAATTTTGATCGCTTGATCAATCTCAAGTTGATCTCTAGCCATTGTTTTCTGCTTTTCTTTTTTACTTGAAGGAATTTCATTAATTCCCAACATTGAAATTTGACATTGATGGGACCCTGTTTTCATATGATTATTTTTGAAGTTACGAATTGTTCGCGTTTCCAATGATACTTCCCCCATTCCTTAATAATTGCCACAGATTTCACAACGGATATTTATATTAGGTTTTCCATTTTCTAAATATACCTTTAGTGTTAGATTCTCCTTGACAAACTCTTCCATTAAACTATTCACTTTATGTTCCCAAGATGCCAATACATTAGGATCAAGCACAACTTGTTCCATTGACTCGAACACTTTACCAACTCTTGGTTGTTTATGCATAGGTTCCTCCACATTCCCTTCAATGTTTTCAGTGATTGGTATTCCTTCCATTACATGTGATTCTAATGTATCTGCAACCATCATGCATACTTTCCTCTTAATGCCTACATTTGCTGTTGTAGGTTTCCTTCTTTCCTCTTGCTTTTCATTTGAAGGACATCCAATTGATCCAATAATAAAATCAAAAGGATATTCAAGGAATTCATCATTCACAATTTCAGAATGGATATCATCATATGTACAACCTTTTTGACACTAGATTGTGCCAAGGGGACAATTCTCTTCACCAATAAAAATTCCAAATTCCACAACATTACTTTGATCCATCTGCATTTACATCCATGTGTACCTTTTAGTTGGGTAAGAAATGAATAAAATTATAACGATTTTTTCAAAAGTTTGGATATTATAAGGCTACGAAATGAGGTGAGTGCATCCATAAATAAATGAAAAAAAGTAATTCAAATTTACACATGCATATTAGTTCATTAATAAAACAAAGAGCTAGGAAGCAAGGTCTGCACTTTCAATTCAAATCTCTAAAAAGGATGAATAAATCTTACTATCGGGATGAAACACCTTGGAACAAATTGTATTGTTAGTGGCTTATTCAAATAGCCCTCCCCAAACTCAAAAGTCAGCTTCAACGTACCTGCAGAAGATCAGAAGGTGATCAAAACAAGAGATGAAAAAACATAGAGGTGATCAAAGGTCTTTGTTCTTTTTGGAATTTAGTCTTGTTCTTTTTTATGAAAATTCCCCAAGCATTACAATCCACTCTAGGAAATGATAAAAACATCCTAATTGACTAATAGTCCCAACCTACAAGACTAAGCTCTATTCTACATGGTGTTTGGACTTGGGGTAAGAGAAAAAACTTAGTAATAAGTGAACTCACCTAATAAATGAAGAATGGTCCAAGAAGAGATAAATTTGTTTAATAGTCACTCACAAAGTTCAAGTAAACCATTTTGGAAAATTCCAACATAAATGCAACAACTCTTAAATTCACTCCCTAGGTCTTTGAGATAAATTTTGCATCCATGGTGAATATTATGTAGTTTTTAGAGATTTCACAGCTCGACAACACAATGAAATTGCAGCCATAACACTTTAAGAGACCTAAATATCTCACAATAGTGTGAATAGGTATTGTAGCTCTAATGATAGGTAACAAAGAGAAATCAGCAAGATTTTGGAAGGGAGGCATTTAATTTCACATCATAATTTTAATATGCATACTGCTTTTATCATCAACATTATAGACCTAGTCAAACTGATGTAGACACTGCTAGAATTACTCTTACACAAGTTTTTAGCTATGTAGAAGATATGTGATGACACATCCTTTGTTAACATAACATTGGACTCGTCACCTTTTGGTAAACAAGGAACATATACTATAGAACGCATAACATGTTTTATAAATGTTATATAATATGAAAAAAATGAATTATCAAACTTCATATAACGATAATTAGTATTAAATATAGTTTTGAAATTACTCTTCTTCTATTAAATAATTTAGTTATGTAGAAGATATGATATGAAATATTCTCTGTCAACATTGGATTGGTCAACTTTTAGGTTGTAAGCAAGGGGCATATAATAGGATGCATAAAATGTTTTTCTAAGGTTATAATGTGCCAAAAATCAATTATCAAACTTCATATAAAGAGATCTAGTTCAGAGACTCTTCCAGATAGCTACATTGAGAGGTTAGATAACCAACTTCACCACCAAGATAAAAATACCAAGGAATACATCCCATCTTCATCCTGACTTCAAAAGATGTCTACAAGGGAATACAAGAAGAACCCATTCATGGCTTATCCAGGGAGGCACTTATGGACCTGCCAAGAAACTGATACAAGAGGAGATCAACGTCTGCCTTAGACATCCAAAGGATGTGAAAAATCTAAATTTTTTCATACTCTTGAAAAAATAAACATCAAAGATGTCAAAGAGAGTAGATCAAGCTCAAATTAAAAGGGCTTCATCGATCCATTCCCCACTATTGCACCTTCACATATTTCAGTGAACTACAGGAGGCCATATGCCATAGAGAGTGCCTCCTTGGATAATCCATCTTCCTTCTTCTTGTATTCTCTGTAAACATGAGCAAAATCAAGGGAAAGAAAGGATGATTCAAGATTCATGATATTTTGACACCATCCATATTCCTGATTCTTGAGAAGAGTTATCATTGTCACCAAAGCAACTAGTTCCCTCACTTTGTGTTTAATCCAACACATGGAGGGCTTACCTAAGAGCAACTAAGTTGTAAAGATAGATGTAATTTCAGAAAGACTTAGGTTTCTACATCAACTATGAATGATTTCTTGCTGTAAATAAAGTTGATGTTAAATAAATGTTTTCAGAAAGATGTTAGTTGATGTTAAGTTGATTTCAAAAATGATGTTAAATGATTTCAGAAATGATGTTAAATTATTTCAGAACTATTTTCAATGTTCTTTATTAGTGCAGAGTTACAGTTCGAATATTAATTAATGTATGTGTAAATTCCCTCAAACTGCAGATTTGAATTATTAATTCAATTACTGCTATAAAACCTTCCAGGAAATAGCTATGGTCCATTTTGAAAATTTTGTAAGATCTTAGCTCTGTCTAATACCAAGATTACATTTTTTCTATGATGCTTATTGATACATAATGTGCTATGAATCCAGAATACACCAACAATATTTTTTGGTGCTACTTTAATTAGGTGAACCATGGATTCCATATAAATGTAGATGAGCCTAGTTGGGAAAAAAGATTCACAAATATATTCACAACTCCCCAAAAATATTCATAGAATATTTAAATCTTAAATGTGAATGATAAAAACCATCAAACATACACAATTGAGAACTATGATCAGCCCTACTAGAAGCGACAACAATTTATGCATTATATATTTCTCTAATGACCAGATCATGAGGTGTAAGTTTCATGTATGCCCATCACCAAAGTGAAAAATTCAATAAATAATGAGTATATTAGCAAATATTTCAAGAACAAGGAGAACAACATTGATGCATCCATTAGTGAACTGCATAGTGTCTCATCCTAAAACATCAACTTATGTATAGTCACCAACTACAATCTGCAAAATGCTACTATTAGAAGTATAAGGATTCATTTCATGAGATTGAATCATATGGTGTGAGGTGCAATAATCAGGTATTCGGTTGTTTAAAGATGCTTATAAGGATTGACTAGATAGTGTATGTAATTTAGTAGAAGAAGGTATGGGCACTGAAATTTTGTGCTACTACATGGTTTCATTCAATGGCTCTAGTTTTATATAAAATTTGGATTCATCACGCCCAGGTATGACACAAAAAATACAGATTACAAATTATTTATAAGATTTATATTGGCAAAAGTTAAATAAAAACATTGTAAGATTTATATTTAATAAAATTTATATACATGCTATTCCAAAGTAAAAAGGGGAAATCCCAAAAGCATTCTAGGCTCAATATATATAAAAAATTTCTATATGAATCAAAAGGATAATAAGGAAGGGCACTTAACCAACAACCAAAAAAAACCTTCTCAGTGGAATGAGGGATCAATGGACCTTCACAAAATCAAGGATAATTTTCTTCACTTTGTCCACTTCATTGTTGTGTTCCAAAAACTATGCGAGATTAGTAGGGACTGTAACCTTCTCATCAACAAAACACCAAAGGTTAACCTCCTCCAATAACATATGATGTCTACACTTCCAAGGAGTGAATATTGTGGCACCATCCAATAGATCACACTCTCTAAGACCTGGATTGACCATCCTTAGAAATCCTAGAAAACATCTCAACCAAAGATGTCAGGCTGAAAATAAATTGATAAGCAAAACCTATTACAAGTGTAGAACGCCTTTCTCATGCATAAACAACACTCCAATACCTAGGAAAACTAGGGCATCAAAACCAACAACCTATCACATGTCTTTATGGTTAAGCCTTATTTCAGGGAGAAATCAGCTTCAATCACTAAAGATAAGGTATAACACCCAGTGAAATCCTCTGACATCTCCCTCCCATAGGGAGAATCCCACTCCATACAGAGTTCCTAGAATATGTTTGATAACATGCTATGATACCATGTTAATTTTCAGCACATGGTACACAGATCTACACTCATAAACTAAACCCTAACAATAAGGAAACTAAAAACTACTAACATCTCACAAAACAACAAAGTCTGATCACTAAACCTACATACACATATAGTCTGAAAATACTAACAACAAGAAAAAATACGAACTCTCAATCACATCTGCTTATATTGACTCAGAAATAAGAAATTCAATGCACTTGCTCGAAACTGAGGTCTCACAAACTCCTATTGTCATCTCTGCATAGCGAGCCTATCACAGGTCTTGATGCTTAAGCCTTATTTCAAGGATAAATCAGCTTCATTCACTAAAGATAAGGTATAACACCGAGTGAAATCCTCTGATAGCTCCCTCCCACAGGGAGAATACCACTCCATACACAGCTCCTAGAAGATGTTTGATAACATGCTATGATACCATGTTAATTTTCAGCACACGGTACATAGATCTGCACTCAGAAACTAAACCCTAACAATTAGGAAACTAAAAACTACTAACATCTCTCAAAACAACAAAGTCTGAACACTAAAGCTGCATACACATACAATCTGAAAATACAAACAGCAAGTAAAAATATAAACTCTCAATCACATCTGCTTATATTGACTAAGACATAAGAAATTCAATGTACTAGCTCAAAACTGAAGTCTCACAAAGTCTTACTATCATCTCTGCATAACGAGCCTATCACAGGTCTTGATGCTTAAGCTTTATTTTAGGGATAAATCAGCTTTAATCATTAAAGATAAGGTATAACAACTAGTGAAATCCTCTAAAAAATCTGTCCCACATGGAGAATCCCACTCCATACACAACTCCTAGAAGATGTTTGACAACATACTATGATACCATGTTAATTTTCAGCACACGGTACATAGATCTGCACTCAGAAACTAAACCCTAACAATAAGGAAACTAAAAACTACTAACATCTCTCAAAACAACAAAGTCTGAACACTAAACCTACATACACATATAGTCTGAAAATACAAACAACAAGAAAAAATACGAACTCTCAATCACATTTGCTTATATTAACTTAGAAATAAGAAGTTCAATGCACTGGCTCAAAACTGAAGTCTCACAAACTCCTACTGTCATCTCTGCATAGTGAGCCTATCACAAGTCTTAATGCTTAATCCTTATTTCAGGGATAAATCAGCTTCAATCACTAAAGATAAGGTATAACACCCAGTGAAATCCTCTAATAGCTCCCTCCCATAGGGAGAATCCCACTCCATACATAGCTCCTAGAAGATGTTTGATAACATGCTATGATACCATGTTAATTTTTAGCACACGGTACACATATCTGCACTCAGAAACTAAATCATAACAATTAGGAAACTAAAAACTACTAAAATCTCTCAAAATAGTAAAGTCTGAACACTAAACTTGCATACACATACAATCTGAAAATAAAAACAACAAGTAAGAATCTAAACTCTCAAACACATCTTCTTATATTGACTGAGAAATAAGAAATTGAATGCACTAGCTCACAACTAAAGTCTCACAAAGTCCTAGTGTCATCTCTGCATAATGAGCCTATCATAGGTCTTGATGCTTAAGCCTTATTTTAGGGATAAATCAGCTTCAATCACTAAAGATAAGGTATAAATCCCAGTGAAATATTCTGACAACTCCCTCCCACACGGAGAATCCCACTCCATACAGATCTCCTAGAAGATGTTTGATAACATGCTATGATACCATGTTAATTTTCAGCACACAGTACACAGATCTGCACTCAAAAACTAAACCCTAACAATTAGGAAACTAAAAACTACTAACATCTCTCAAAACATCAAAGTCTGAACACTAAACCTGCATACACATACAATCTAGAAATACAAACAACAAGTAAAAATTTGAACTCGCAATCACATCTGCTTATATTGACTCAGAAATAACAAATTCAATGCACTAGCTCAAAACTTAAGTCTCGCAAACTCCTACTGTCATCTCTGCATAGCGATCCTATCACAAGTCTTGATGCTTAAGCCTTATTTCAAGGATAAATCAGCTTCAATCACTAAAGGTAAGGTATAACACCAAGTGAAATCCTCTGACAGCTCCCTCCCACAGGGAGAATCCCACTCCATACACAACTCCTAGAAGATGTTTGATAACATGCTATGATACCATGTTGATTTTCAGCACACGATACATAAATCTGCACTTAGAAACTAAACCCTAACAATTAGGAAACTAAAAACTACTAACATCTCTCAAAATAGCAAAGTCTGAACACTAAACCTGCATACACATACAATCTAAAAAAACAAAGATCAAGTAAAATTCTGAACTCTCAATCACATCTGCTTATATTTACTCAAAAATAAGAAATTCAACGCACTAGCTCAAAACTGAAGTCTCACAAACTACTACTGTCATCTCTGCATAGCGAGCCCTGCCTTTCTTTTATAGAATAAGAAAGGCTAAGGTTAAAATGAATTGCAATCATCTATGTGGTGTTCCCTAGGCTAGGAGAAAACCCTAACCCTAACTCTGCCTAGATTCTACATGTATCACTCTGCCAGGAATAAATTTCCCATTAAGAGAGAATTGAATGCATGAAAGCATATGCCTCACTCCTAGGTAACTGCAACCTGGCCCAGATCTGGATAACATTGGCTGTCTATTTTGTCACTTTTTGAACCTATTAACCTCCTTAAACCAATGGCTTTTGGCCTAGTTTTTACACGGCCATTTGCTCAGAAATCAACATTATTTTCCTAGCCTCTTGCACGTATAAATAAAAGTATGATGGATTATTCTTTACAAATATTTATTAGTTTATTTACATGAATTTTAACTAGTAGTTGGATTATTATAAATGGAATGGACACATTGCATAGATTAAGGATGCTACACTTCACACGCATTCACTACTTTATAAGGCCTTGAGCATAAAAATTCCAACACAAGGTTCAAACGTATAGTTTACATAATTATTCCAATTCTATAAGTAGTATCAATGCATATATGGTATGAAGGGAAATGTACCCTCCCAACCAGCTATCCTAGAATATATATATGGCATTTACTATAAATTTGTGAAGTATCTAAATTGGGTGTAGTTCTAGAAGTAACCTTGTGTAACTAATTGTAAGTATATGGGGTCTTTTAATTGAATAGTTTTAAGATAGCATCCCAAACACTATAAAGGATGGCCTCTACTCATTGGAGGGGAGTAGATTATGCATAGTGTTATCTCTATATTCATTTTCAAGTGCAATGTAGAGACAAGATGGAATAAGAAGATTGTGGTGTCATTAAAAACACAAAGAAAAAATATGCTTAGAAGCAATATAATTGATCAAGTGATATGAAGTTGTTGAGTTGATTACAAAACTTAGTACACTCTCTTAACAAGTCTTGTAGTGTTTTGGCATCATCTTCAAAGATGAATGTGAAATAGAATGTCATATATCTTAAAGGAAGAAGTTATAATAGCTATGAAGATCACCTTTCATACCTCAAAATGATTAGGGACAACAACTAGGAGTAAGCATAGAAATTGCAAGCCTAGGGGGATTAGTTCCTATAAATGAAAAGCTACAGGAAAAAAGGGACAAACTTCATCAGTAAAGCTACATCCATTGTAAAATCAAAGAGATGACAAGTAGTAGAAGACTGCAGACCAAGGATGAATAAGGTGCATGTCTTGATTGTGTAAGTCCAATTTGGTACTATTTTGGTAAACCATGATTGAACTATGAACTACATGACTGAGATAGTTTGACTGGGATTAAGAATCATATTATGACAATTCTTGAAAATTATTTAAGGGCCGAAGTCTTTATACTATGAGAGAATAATACATGAAATAACATAATTTAATCAGGAGTATGTACGCGCCTATTGGTAGATTTTACTGCTTGGTACATAGATCTGGGATTCCTATGAACAAAGACCCTAAACTAGGAATCAAAAAAATCTCTAAACAACTCTGAAACCACAGATTGTGTATATACTAAAAAACAAATTGCACAATCACTGCATTCTACAGAAAAACCCGAAAAACAAAGTATATTTACTTAAATTTGCATTAAAGATTAAATTCGGAATTATGACATCAAGTACAAAATTATGCAACTCTCAATCACACACCAATCACATCTGTCTTACAATGAAATAGCTTAAAATTAAAAGTTAAAACTGTGGTTCACAATTTCACCCTCACAATTAAATACATGAAACGACAAAAATAAATCAGAAGAATGTAGGTACCTACTAGCATCGTGGCAGGGGCTCACAAGTTTATAACTGTGAGCACATAATGCTGCTCTAGCTCATAACATCCAAATGCAACAACTAAGAATATGCATCATCCACAATAAAAAGAACAAACACATAAGAGTTTGCAATGCCAAAGGCTTCTTTAATCAAATATTATGCATAAAAAGGATTCCACGAGTATTTTTTCAGCTTTGGACAAATGTTGACAATACTTGCATAGTGCACCCTATAAATTATGTCATACTTTAAAAATGTCATACTGCTCTTGGAAAGAAACTTCCAAAGAGGCCATTAGCACTAAGAACTAAACCATGTCTGGTGCACCAAAGCAATATTTAAGGATTCTCCATGAAAGTGCAAGATCAATAAAAAATTAGATTGCACATATTATAATGTTTTGAAGGTATACAATCACCATGTAGAAAAAATATCACCCCCCTTCAACCACCATAATAAAGCATGCTAAAATATATCTAGACTCTAAAGACAATAAAGGAATAGAGCCCCAACAAACAAACACAATAAAGGAACCATAGACCAGTTTGGTTTTCCTCAACCTCCAAGAAATCAGCGAACATCTGCTACAGGTGGTCGATTTTCTCTCCAAAAGAAGCAAGGACAGGTCAGGAGGAAAGGCGGCTGCATAATAGATCTTAGCAGCATTCTAAAGAGGTTGAACTTCCTTAGGCATGTAATAATAAAAGCTTGTGAATCTTATATTAAAACTAGATATGGCCTCACCTTCATGTCTCCTCAAAGAATAAAACTCTGAAAGCATCTGCTCCAATGGTCGGCTCCTTCCCCAAAACCTCAAGAATGTGCAAGAAAGCTCTTCCCAAGTGTTGATGGACTTAGGCTGCAAGTGTTTAAACTAGACTTTGGCATCCCCTTGCAAGGATAGAGTGAATGTCCGCATGTAGAAATCGTCATGTTCTATCTCGAATAGATCAGAGAAATGCTCAAAGGGCTTGTACATGTTTCTCAGCAGTCAAGTTTTCAGATTCTCCATCGAACTTGGGGAGGTACTTATAATATTTTGTAGGAAAATCATGGAGAAAAGGAGATAATTGCAGTGGTTTATATCAGCTTGGAGAAGTGGGGGAGACAAGGTTAGGTACGATAGCCAAAATATCACCCAAGGTTTCATGAATTTCATAGGGGTGTCCTCTAATATTGAGAGCCCCCGGATGAGAATCTAGGCCGAAATCAGATGTACAAGATGATGCAATGCTTTCGGTTCATAAAGAAGGATATAGAGGAATATGTCCATGGCACTTCTTAGGATGAGCTGGGCCAGAGAAAGTTGTTTTGATAAATTTTAGAAAAGACAAGAGCAAACTTACAAGGTAGGATAAGGCATCCTGGAAGAAACGCTGACTTGAGTGCATGGACCTCCCGCCGTGCATTTTTTAGCTTTATGAGGGGCCCATTTTCTAGGTGGGATCGTCCAGCCTTTCTCGGTCATTAGATCTTTTGGATCACATCACCAATGGAGTCACTAAAGTCTGAATCCTTCAAGAGTGGAGTCTCTAAGTGAAAAGTGCTCAACCTTCTTGTTGTCTAACCAATTGTTCACCATCAACAGTCAGATCTAAATCTTTGTCATTCTTCCCGGGGAGGATCTTCAAGTTCAGTCCCTGACAAGGGAGCTAGTTTTTTAGCACTGGGATTTTGGACCCCCAAGGTCGAGCGAGGGTAGGCCACTCCCGGGAAATAGCAGAACCACTTTAGGCTACGCGTCAGCCCTACACAGTCAGAGAGGGATCTCTCGTTCGTCACTGGAGAAGCTCCACATAAGGTTGTTAGCCTTGTGTGTCACCAAAGTCTACTCCACAAAGGATTTTTGATCAACATAATCAAGGGGATAGGATCCTGGATGGGGGAAATTATGTTGAGGAAACTGCATGGTGGGATTATCAAGGGATAAGGGACCATGGGAAAATGGAGTCAAAAACTGCGCACGAAATGATTACAAATGAAAGAGTGATGAAAGGTAGCAAACGGAGGCAAGATAGCTGTTGATTTCCCAATCAGGAGATTTTAGCGAATGTTTTAGAGGATGAGGAGGGATATTCCATCTCATGGAGCATTGACGAGATGAATTCCATGTAACTTTAGAAGAACCATTGTTAATTCCTGGAACAGTAGTCGGAGCATAACAAGTATGAATTCCGAACCACTATACCCTATGTAGTAGGCATGAAAAGCAATAAACAAAATGGAGTGAAAACATGAAAACACAATTTACACGTAAAAGGAAAGCACTTATTAGGAAAAACAACAACACAGGAACCTCTGCTATGAATGACAGTCTTCCACTACAATTTATTCATACATAGGTATCAAGCTTTACAAATGGGATCCTCAGCCCGAGATTGTTTCCCAATCCAATTCACTAACTCCTTTCTCCCTCTATCGGGAGCATTTTTATACAATCCTAATGCTGAGACTACAGAATCAAAAACTATTACAGCGTTAACAGTGCAAAGAGTGGACTATCACCACATTTTTACAAATATGCACGACAAACATCGTGGCGCTAGCTATCACATTCAGCTTGAATAATAGTTTTGACGTATTTGGATGCCACGATGGATGATAAGGATCATGAATCGCTCTTTTCCTAGAACATGTGTTTCCATCATGTTCAAATGTAGCTTTCCACATGGTCACACACTGGTAGAGTGGTTAGCCTCCCTCACTAGTCTAGTCACATCTACCACCTCCTTCCTCGCCGGTTAACACTATTATACGTGGGATTTGGAAGAAGGTCCGTATTGCTTTTGGTCGAGATGGACTTGTGTGGTGGTCTATCATTCTTGGTCTCCTCAACTCTAGTGAGGTGAGGGCTCCCATAGGAACCAAGGTGTAGAACCTCTACACCAACCCCATCACCCTCATCAAGTGTACTTCACAATCAGAATGATGATGACTTTGAGCCACTAACACTCCCATCAAAACAAATGTTTACAAAGGGAAAAGTCAATGAATGTCCCTCCCTGTGAAGGCTTTGGTGGACATGTAGGTATCAGGGGTTCCTGGAAATACACTTACGAGAAGTAAGTGTCTAGGCCTCGTGTTGTTGGAGACATGGGTATCACGTCTGGTCCCCAATGGCTGGTGTCACCATTGGCATGAAAATACAAAGATGACATGTGAGTGAGGAACCTTATCACCAACCATCAACACCCCCAAACGGACAAGATTTTCAAACTAGATCTTCATTGTCAAAATTTATCAGGCCTCTACAACTTCGTGGAAGAGAAGAACTCAGCTTCTTTCAGAGATATGTTGGTTCACTCTGGTTGAACTAAAGGCAGGATTTATAGGGCTTTCGGATTGATATTTTCACGAGCTGGTCAAGATCCTTGCACATTCCGTCATCGAGTATATATGGTCTCAACATGTGCGAAGGCACGAGAAAAGTGATCCGTTACTTGCGGGGGATCTAGTCACTCGGATTCATAGGCCGTGGTATCTGACTGTCTGCTATGGGGGGAAGCAGTGGATTCCTTTTAGTACAGTGGATCCATGCCATATATTTCATGAAATGGACAATCCCTCATTGTGTAGGATCTGGCTCGTGTGAGTAGTGGATTTTCCATCTATCTTCCTCCCTTCCGTAGGCCACCCTACGCAAAAGCCACCTCACAGGGATGGCTCCCTTGAAGTGAAAATGCGCCACACCCACAAACAGGAAAAACTGTGCCACTGGACAATACTTCCACCTTAGGCATATCCCGAATGGCATGGGAGAAATTGGCCAATCTGTGACAAGGAAGTTTACACGTGTGCATGCCCCCTTTACTATCATTTTCACACTGGATGGGAGATATGCACCTCGGGAGTCTTTCTTAGCCATCCACTCGAAGGAATATTTAACATCCACTGTCCATGTTCCATTCATCCTACTACCAACCCTTCTCTTCTGAACATCGTGGGAAGTTTGGATTGCGATACATCCTGATCCATTGATCGAGATCGACCCTCGTGCAGCTGTCGATCAGAATGGGCCCCACCCTTTTTCACAATGGAGAACTCAAATATTAGTCCATGATAGTTCGCCTTGCAAAATCAACCATAGTCGTAGATCTGTCCTCTTCTTCATCGCGGTCGTTGATATTTGCGACCTCTACCCCTTTTCACGATTTGAGATTGCGGCTTTATCTACACAAGTATGGAGTGTGAAATTATGTAGGCTGTAGATCTACCCCAGGCTTCATGTCAACCGTCAAAAGGCATCGGTCTTTGACACTTTTTGCACTCTGCAATAGAAACTTTGATTGCGCATGTTTGTTTGCACGAAGTGGTTTAGAACCGTTTATCCTCCTTCGATCAATCATAGCCCTTGAATAGGGATCGTGCCCAATGCTTCAATACACCTGCTACTTTCCTTGTTGAAGGATGCTCACATGAGATTCTAGGGGCTAGGACCCTTACCAAACCTCTATCAAGCCCTCGAATCAATTATTAAAAATGGAGTGTTAACCGTAACATTTTATAAATAATAAGTATCATAAATAAGTCCTCAAACCACCAAACAAGTCCTCTCTAGGGTATATTTCTTGTATGAATTGGAATATGGGTTCCAATTACAGGTTTTGAGCACTAGGGAAGGTATTCCATAATTATCCCAATATTGGATGAGGAACCTAAGACCTTATGTTCTAATGTAATATTTTATGGCTCAAGATCCCTTAAGGAGGCCTCAAAGCAACATGCATCACCTCTTTAGCAGATTGTTCCTATCCAATTGGAGATATGCATGCTATTAGGAGACTTTTGGCTCTAAGGATGGGCATTGGGGCCTTGACCGCAATTGAGGAAGGAAATTCATCTCATGTATACCATCAGGGAATATTTTAGGGATTGTGTTCCATGAATCAAGCCTATAACTATCACACAAGAATTTTCTATGTGGTATTTGGTCCTAAAGTGAGTATGGGTGCCATGAAGAGATTTTTATATTAATGAATGTGTCTCATGTCCATCACCATGTTTAATGGATGAAACCTAGTCCATTACCATGGTTAATGGAGGAAACCTAGTCCATTGCCATGGTTAATGGAGGAAAGCTATGACTTATGATATAAATAAACCTTTTGAACTCTTCCAATGTACCAAGTCCCAGAATAAACATTGTGCTTTGTACTTTGAGATACATCTTTTCTGGTAGTACGTTCAACTACAGCTATAGAATCACTCTCAAATAACAGCACACAATCTGATCCAGTTCCAAAACCAATTGCAACAGCCTTTCGAGGGGGCCTCTCATCTCGCTTGAAGTATACTCCATTCCTCACTTTAGTCAATCTATCTTTCGATAATGTCGGGTTTCCATTCAATTGACTAACCAAACAAGATTTGTACATGTCCTTGCCATTGAGCTCCACCATTGGTTTGGCAGTTATGTTTACATTTTCATGAACAGAATCTAAAATTCCATCCAACTCGTGCCTCCACTCACTTTTCATCATTTGGAATTCACTATCATTGAGTACCATAAAAGACGAAGATTGGAATATGGATGTGGAATGACCTGGTGGAGAATTATCAACTACTTCATCCACATCTTCAAATGTTGGAACATTGTGATCCTCTATCCATGGTTTAAACCACCAAAAATATTTTGTGTGTTTTTCGTTGCATTCCAAGACCTTGTAAAATTCCTTGTGCATCCTCCAATCCTATCTTGAGAGATTCTATAATTTTATTATGTGTGCAAATTGAATCATATTGTGACAAGACATCACCTTCCTCTACTATTTTTTGATGCAATTTGTTCTAGATACTCATTTGTTTCTTATGATATTTATTGAAACGAAGTCCTTGGGGATTCGATTCTTCTTCAACAACTCTATTAAGGGTTCAAATAGCATGAAGTAAGTTAGCAAAATCATATTCCCTCTCTACTCCAACCATGCCACTAACTTTGATAAAGAAGTTATCGCATACATCTGACCCAGTCAGGTGCAATGCACATGGTAAGTTAGAGTATTGATCACGAAATAATCTCATCAACAAAACCGCAAAGTGGTAAGAAATTTTCACATCTTGATATGCCTCTCTGCTAATGAAATTAATGTTGACATTAGTATTTGCCTGTTCTCTGACCCAACATAGCCATAACGTGAAGAAATGATGGACTCTTGAAGAATTTCACACTCTTTCCCAAAGAGTTAAAATAGGAGACAAAAAAATATCAATATAGTCAGCAACAATTGGTAGATAGGTTTCTGTACCCGATGTCCTATCTGTCCTACCACCTGTACTTCTCATTTCTTTCAATAACCTCTAGACATGCCTTGAAGCAATGCGTTGTGTTGAACCCCATTTTTGGCGATCAATCCTCTCTATATCCTCAATTTTAAGCTTGTCATTAGAGGAAATTTCCACTCAAAATGGGCCTCCTAAAGAAAATTAATACAATAATAGTTAAAATAATAAAATAGTATTTATTCATTTTGGAGGAAGAAAAGAAAAAACTACTTTTTTTATCATATTTTCAACATATCTCCCTGTTTTTTTACTCAAATTTTGATTGGAAGAGCTCGTTGGATGCGTAATTAAATTTCACATCCAACAAGTACCCACCCAACATACTTTTGATGGGCCCCGCTACCCCAAAAATAAGAAATACCTTAAAACATGTGATGATGATGTCATCATCACATGTTTTAAGGTATTTCATGTTTTAAGAGGTGCTCTCTTTTGAATTTTAAAGCATTTTGATTGGCTAATACATGATGACATGGAATTTGTATTAATTTTTGAAGGCCCATTTTAAATTGAAATTTCCTCTAATGGGCCATCCACTTTAAAATTGTTATAAACCATTCTTACATGGTTAAAACTAATCAACTCTTTTCCAACAATCAGATCTTGTTGACCACTAAACAAAGGATTCACTAGATTTTTGCCATTGTGGATGTAATCCTGGTCATGAAGTGCTATTACTTTAAAGCCATCATACAACCCAGTTAGCCTCCACCCTTCCCAAGGAATTTGATATCTCATGCCTCTCGTTGAGTAATAATCCTTCAGCATAAGCATTCTTCTCCTACTATCCCCATCTAAGGAATGACCAATAATAGGTCCTAAAATATATTTCACATGTTTCTTCCATGGGTATTCTACTTTTTCCCATTGTCGATGGACAAAATTTGAATCAAACCTGTTGCACGTTGGATGAACAACGACAACCAAATGATGAAGCTTCTCATGTAAAGGGTTTGCAATAATAACATGTGCATAATGGCCAATCACACAATTCTTGAAGGCATCTGTAATAATCTCATATCTTGCAGCGTCCTCACCAAATGTCATCAATAAATGTGATTGGAACTTATGTTCTTCTTTCTTACCACAAAAACCCACCAATGTATCACTTTTTTCTACCCACCTTACATATTTTTCCACAACAGTTTCATCTTCAGCAAGGCATACGGGGATTGGGCCCTCTATACCATGTTTGGATTTATAGGAAGCATAAACTTTTCCAATTGTCTCAAAAATGTACTCTTGCTCCCCTAGGATATATGTCAATGATTTTCTAACTTTCCTTAAAGTCATAGATATCCAAGGGCCATCCAGATTCAAGCTAATAAAGCTATGTAATCTAGGACCTCCCCATAACTTAATCATCTCATAAATGGATTGAGTGGATGCACTATACCTTCTACCCGACTTTGAACGAACTAGGTTGTGAAATATATCTTGAACAAATTCCCAAACTGCATCTTTACCTTGTATATTTCCTTGCTTATGAGCCTCACACACATCCTTGCAAAACCTGAACACGTCCTTCCTTCCTATTGATTCGAACAACTTTTCCCTTAGAGACCTTGTTCTTATAGATAGTGTAGCAACTTTTGTCCTCTCCCATGAAAGAGATCGCATTGTTAACCTATGTGTATCATTTGCCTCTCTTGCAACAATTTTGAGTTTAGTTTGAGTCAAATGGTCCAACCTTCTCCCTTTCCCTGTGTTACCACCTAAGTTGTACTTAGTGTTTTTTTTTATCAAGTGAGCCTAGTGAACCAGACAAAGATTTTTTGTTCGGACTTCAGAAGACCTTCGGAAGTAATTCTGGGAAGTGCTTGTTGTACTATATCACATGTTCATACCCCATGGGGGAATTGTAATAAATTTTATATCATGATAGTGTCTATAAAAGACACAGTCTCTCAGAATTTATTTGTCAATCCGATCATCCCAGGGTGTTTTTTCCCTTGGTTATTATTGGTTGTTGAATAAATGACTAATAATTTCTGATGTTTTCACTCCATACCTCCAAAGTTGGGGTGGTATGCTTGGCATTTAGGCCTATTGAGGTTATTAGAGTCTATGTTTCAATGTATAAACATGCTAGGCATCATGGTCGAGTCATATGAACATGTCTAAGTCCACCTAGGTTTTTTCAATTTTTTTAATTTTTTAATTTTTTCAGTGTTTTTTATTAAAATTTAATTTTTCCAAAACTTAGGCTATTTTTTAATAGTTTAATTGGAAAAAATTGGTTTTGTAATAAAACTGGGCCAAATAATCAGTTTCAGTCATGTAGGTGCTCATTTTCAAGCTAAGAGCACCATCTAAACCCATGGACCCACTTTTTTCAGGTTTTTGAGTGATCTTCCATCAATCAAGTCAAAAAAACCCAAAAAATCAATCATTGATTATTTTAATTATTAAATTGATGAATAATGGAGCAAATTTAAAATCCTAGATCAGTGGATTCTCAGCCGATTTGATTGAAATCAGTCAAATCTGAACGAGATTGACTATATCTGACAAATCCTTGACTGAAGGAGGTGATCTGGATAGATCCAGCATTGATCTTCAACATCCTTTATGGGGAATTACGCCCTCTCTCTCTCCTGCACATGCGTGAGCTCTCTTGGAAGCTTTGTAGATTGATGTGTTAGTCTGTGGATTGATGTGTCAGTCTCTGGGTTGATGTGTCATCTCAATCAGCCCCCCGATTGACAAGTAGGCTCAGTTCAGCTTCAGATCAGCATTGATGGACTCTCCTTCAGCTGCAGTGGTCTGTCTCCTTGGGATTTGCACCCCTAAGATTGATAATAAGCTTATTATAATCTTGATAGGAAAGGATATTTTCAATAAATTTATTGGCGATCTCTTTCCTTTGATGCATGTTTGGAGATCTAGATTCAACATGTTTTATAAGTTTATATGCATGTTATTCTGAATCTCTATGTATGTATTAACCAGATCTCACAAGTATTTTGGCAAGTATTTGATTTCAGTTGCAGGTTCCTAACTTGGATTAGATGCTGATATAGTTTGTTTCTTCACTCTCTCCAAAACCATCCTAAGGCATATTCCCTCGACATTCCACCTAAAATCTCCACGGTGGATCTTCAAGGCTACCAACACTCTTCCTCTCTCTTCCTCCTCATAAAATTCAATTTTCTCACCTGGTTACTATGTTTGAAAGCTTTGTTATAATTTGGATCTGTTATATTAAAGTAAAATTTACATATATCTGCTATTTCAAAGCTCATAGTCAAGATCTCATTTCTGAAAACTATCATTGAGCATTCTAGATCTAGCATAAGGAAATCGTCCGTTTTGCATGGCAAGTTAAACAAAATCAGTAGGTTGCATGCTCTGGATTTTCTTTTCTGTTTTAAAAAATATTAAACCCAGAAATAAATGAATATTTCATTGGATGCATAAACAGCAAGCCAAGATGCCAAGGAAATCTTGCTTTCCTTGGTTACTTTTTCACCTGTTTAGCTAGTTTTAACTTAGTCTTTTTTGAGTTAAGGTAGCCTGACCCAAAGGTACTCTTAAAGTGATTTTGGGAATATTTTATTCTAACATTATTTATGTTTTTTAGCAGGTGTAAAAGAAAATAAAATAAGCTGCTGTTCGAAAGTGGACTCGGGAGTGTTCAAATCCCCCAGGGGTCTCCCCTTTCACTAAAATTTCAAAATTTTGGAAAGTTGTAAGATCTTGGTTTCATCCCATATAAGGACCAAGATATTTCTGATATTTTATTTTTCTAATATTGTAACCTATAATAATAAAATAAAATATTTTATGAGTAGGCTCTTTCGAGCCTACTCCCCATCCCCCTAGGGGGGATTTGCGTCCGTTTCACTTTTTTGCATTCTTCCCTTTTTTCTACTCCAGTTTAGTACTGAAATATAGGATTGTATACTTTGATATAATTTTTCATTATTCCATATTTTAATTTCAAAAGTAATCATACTACTTACCCCATGACTTCCCGATTGACCCACAAGGGGAAAGAGATGCGTGGTAGGACTAATTAGAAAGCCGGTGTTGTGTATCTTTGATTCCATTTTCATTAATTGTTTCATTAATCATAATAAAATCAAATCCTATTTGATTACCCAATTGAGATCCACTTGGATCGAAAGAGGTTCCTAGAGGGTTTTCTTTTTAACAAGAACACCTACTTTAAAATTTACTAAAAATAACAAAGAATCCAGTGTGTATGCTCTGTACTTGGCTATGGTTAACCCAATAAGTCAAGCTGCATCAAAAGCACTTGAGTGACTATAATAATTAGGATTCACTCTCCCCAAATTGACAAACCATCAGGCGAAAATCCAATGCCTCGATTAAGCCATTACGGTGGCAAAATACCCAAAGGAAGCAGGAACTCCTGAAAAGTGACCTCAGGGTGCCGATATTTGTTACACCTTTGGGTGCATTATGAACAACATCCTCAAAGACTCCATTCATCCTACATATTCCTTGTGGGTATCCGTGAAGGTTTAGTTTTGGACATACTTCAAGTACCCCCTGGGTATATCCGGAGTCCCCTCACCTAAGTTAAATTACTCATCTTCTTACATTGATTTAAAATTAACCAAGATACAATTGCACAACATTCATTCCAGCACTTGCAAGCACTCTTAATTGTTTTTTGACTCCATTTTCAAGGCACTGGTCAACTGTTTATTTCTTTCAATCTATATGTGATTGGGTGTCATTTTCGTGCTTACTTGTGATTATCTTATCATGTTATTTGTTGTTTACAATTGTTAAATCGAAACTCCTAAAAAAATTACTTTTTAATACCATCATCATACTAAATAATTTTTTCTTTAGTAACTTAATAGGGTCTACCTCCCTTGGCTTCGTTAGGAGTTGAACCTAAATGGAGGATTCAAGAACAAGGTGACAGCCTTGACTCAAGACTTGCCCCCAAGTACACACCAAGTGGCTTGAAGATTTCTACCACATAACCCAGGTGTGCGAAAGGTGGAAACACCTAGTATCTCCCCCATGTCTTTTCATGTTTCTCCTTGATTCATGATATAAATGCATTAGAAATTCATCACAATTAGGTATCATCTTACAAAAATTGCATGTAAATGAATCAAAAGGTATTCCTGTTTGAGAAACCCTCTTGCAATGAATATGTCTATATGTACCATTAATACTGCATTCAGTACCATGATAATTTAGTGTTCTCCTGGTATTTTTCTCTATGGCCCACATTTTTCCACCACGTTGCTCATCCATTAGAACCTTTGTGTCCAATCTCTCCCCTCTTCTCTCATGATAGGGATCCCAATACCCCCAACATAATGATATTGGGGCAGGTATTTGTCCTAGAACAAGATGAAAAAATGCATTGGTTAATGATCTACTAACTGCTACTAACAAGTAATAAAAAATAAAGTATGTGAAAATTCAAATTCAAATTAATTTAAAACTTGGGTAATTTCCATGTAATGTTCCCTTTTAGGACATTTTATTAAAATGCCCAATTTTCCAATTTTTTCACAATTTTGGCTCTTGACTAGTTTTAGTGTCTTGGTCTCCTAATCAGACTAATTGCTCCCAAATATTCGAATAAGGTGTATGACTGATATAATAACATAATTATAATTTTTAGGGGTGCATGACTGATATAATAACGTAATTATAATTTTTAGGGGTGAAAAGAAATATATAAAAATATATTATGGTGTGGTAGCCTATTTTCTAGGTCAATGTTCATTGGAGTGATTTTTTATTTATTTTTTACTACAACATGGTATCTTTTCTTACTCCTTTATTGAGGGGAAATGGGGTATCTTGACTACTTGAAGGGTGAACATTCAAAGGAAAGGAATGGGTAGTTGGGATATTGCTGAAGTCTCGGAGAGGATTAGATGAGATGAGGATATCTCCTTTTTGGTAGGGGGAAGGGGTCTTTTGATCTAGGGCCCTTGTTCCCTTTGGATTTTATGTCTTTACATATAACCATAGAATTTTCATATAATTGAGGGGACATTGAGTGACCACAACTAATCGTTGTAAGTGATCTAGCCCTGAGTGAGGATATGATTGCAATAATCTTATCATGCACCTAAGATTAGATTGTGCATGGGGGTTAACCATGTTTACTGGAGGAAACACATTCCTTGGTCCCTAAAGTAACATTTTATAAATATTAAGGGTCATAAATAAGGCCTCACACCACCAAAAAAGACCTCTCTAGGGTATATTTCTTGTATGAATTGGGATATGGGTTCCAATTACAGGTTTTGAGCACTAGGGAAGGTATTCCATAACTATCGCAATGTTGTATGAGTAACCTAAGGCCTTATGTTCTAATGTAATATTTTATGGCTCAAGATCCCTTAAGGAGGCCTCAATGCAACATGCATCACCTCTTTAGCAGATTGTTTCTATCCAATTGGAGATATGCATGCTATTAGGAAATTTTTGGCTCTAAGGATGGGCATTGGGGCCTTGACCTCAATTGAGGAAGGAAAATCATCTCATGTATACCATCAGGGAATATTTTAGGGATTGTGTTCCATGAATCAATCCTATAACTATCACACAAGATTTTGCTATGTGGTATCTGGTCCTAAAGTGAGTATGGGTGCCATGAGTAGATTTTTAGATTAATGAATGTGTCTCATGTCCATTACCATGTTTAATGGATGAAACCTAGTCCATTACCATGGTTAATCGAGGAAACCTAGTCCATTACCATGGTTAATGGAGGAAAGCTATGACTTATGATATAAATAAACCTTTTATTCCTCTATAGTGATGATTAAGGCATATTCAAACCACCACAAGATACTTATTTAGGGGATTTTTGACCTCTAATTAGGATATGGGTTCCACTATGAGGTTTTATGTAGCCAATATGGGTATAAAGTCCATGGCCATTGCAATACGATGAAACTACATAGTATCGTAATATCATAGGGCACAAGGGATTCAAAGACACATTCAACCACTACATCAAACCTATCTAGGTTTTTTTTTTATCTTAGAGTGAGGATATAGGTCCCATCTATAGGTTTATAGTCCTAACAATGGGTCTTAACACCTTTCCCAATATTGAAAAAGATGAAAAGCAGTCCTTGGACCATAAACTAAGGTTTTAGAGACTAAGGGACATGGACAATATCTCTGAGCGTGATGTCAAGTAAGAGCTAGAAAACCTAAAATTTATCCTAATCAGCAAAATTCATTGATTAAGTCTTCTTCGACAATCTTAATTCCACAATGTTGTATCCGCAGTACAGATCGATTCTCCTATCCATAAATCTGGTTTCGCAACAGTATTTTTGTAATTGCATATTCTGGGTTTGTATTTCTTAGTTTCAAAAACGGACTTCCGTAAACTTGCAGCCGCAACGGTCCATCCCACAATCAAATTGCGGATATTCCTTCCCATTTTTCCAAAGATGGGCTTCCGCAATTAATCTCCCGCAACTTTTCTTCGGCAATTCAACTTTTTGCAGCTTTAACCAGCTTGTAACTTCGCATTGTAGAACTCATCCTCGACCGTTGATATCTGTGGCTTCTTCTTTATCCTTTGATCTGAGATCAACTGTGGATATTCACCTTAGATTTGCGGATCTTTTATTTTCCCTACTCCTTTCTCTTGTGGAATTCATCCACGGTCGTCGATTTGTCTAACTCACATATTTTTAACTCATACTGTTACAAGTAAATTAATTCGTGGAACGATCTATTTCCTCTCTGTTGCAGTCGCATGATTACATCCCTATCTTCATGAATTCTCTGATTATTTCTATCAATAGATATGGGGAAATTATGTATACTTCTAGTTATTGAAAATAGAACCAAAACATTTACAAATATCCATATAGAAACTGCAATTTTGTTATGCTTTTCATTAACCACTGCATATTACATTACACACTCACTACTCACTCTCTCAAATCATCTCATATCCTATCTCATTACATTGACAACTTAATATAGATTTCTATCAAACCGTCAGATCCTAATAGCAAGATATGAACCCCTATAAGAAAATAAATCTACAACTAACCTATCCTCGATCAACCTCTTACAATATTCGAGGTCATCAATTGAAAATTTTCATTTATTACAAAACCAAATTCAAGTAATTAACAACTAAACCTATCAAGAAATACTCTAGATTCTATTGTTAAAGGGTCAAGAAATATAAAAAATTGGAAAACACAGAATACCTGGTGAGATTAATGCATGAACATATAAAATAAGATTCAAAACAATACTGTTAGAATAAAATTCGAACTCTAATAAACAAACATAATTTTCATCTCTTTCAACTTAACGCTCCATTATTCACTGCGTTAAATTTGGTCCTCGAGAATCATCAAATGCCATGTACAATAACAACATGATAAGGTAATGTACAGTAGATATCAACAATAAATAATCATAACCAATATCTGAATCAACCATATACTTAGATTTTTTAGATTTGATCTTATCAACGAAGGGACAAGTCAATCGAGACAAACAATTTATGTAGCTCGAGAGAGATCCAGAGAGGGTTAAAGAATAAGCATACTAAAAACATACTGACCCATACTTCGTATTCACCAAGCACATTCATTCCCAGTACAGTCATGCTGGCTAAGGATGCAGTCACATACTGAAGAGACACACAA
The DNA here is from genome assembly GCA_001517045.1 of Pseudotsuga menziesii. NCBI lineage: Eukaryota > Viridiplantae > Streptophyta > Pinopsida > Pinales > Pinaceae > Pseudotsuga > Pseudotsuga menziesii. The sequence continues at coordinate 15,586 of LPNX010660458.1, read as the reverse complement.
GCATACTTTGCACAGTCATGCTTGAAAAAACACAGTCCACCCATAAAGTGAAACTTGTTGTCACGCTAGGGAAGACCCCATAGTCCACACAAGAAAATAGGTTCATGGTCACCTCATGGTCACACTAGGGAAGGACCCACAGTCCACTCGAGAAAATATATCATGGTCATTATGGAGAAGGACACATGGTCCACCAAGAAAATAGATCACGGTCATGTTGGGGAAGGACCCACAGTCAATTCAAGAAAATAGGTCACAGTCATGCTGGTGAAGCCCCCATATTCCACGAAGAAACATATCACGCTCATGCTGGTAAAGGACCCACATTCCACCCATTAAAACATATCACAATCATGTTGAAGAAGGACCTCTCAAGGTATCACTAAGGAAGAGGTTTTTCAGCCATATTGGAGGACCCACAGTCCGCCAAGAAATTGCAAAGAAACAAATCACGATCAAAGAACATGATGATGACATCATCATCACATTTTTTTAGGTATTTATTGTTTTTCACGTAGTGGGTTCTGTCAAAAGTATGTAGCGTGGGTACTCGTTGGACGCGGAATTAAATTCTGCATCCAACGAGCTCTCCCACTCAAAATTTGAGTAAAAACACAGGGAGATATGTCTAAAATACAAACAAAAAATGTAGTTTTCTTTTATGACAAATATGTCAATTCAACCATTATGGTTGACTCATTTTATTGAAATTCTATTGGTTTTTTAATTCCAACTCACAAAATTTATTGTTGGCACGTTTTCTTATAAGGCCCATTTTAGACCCCAATTTTCCTCTAATGTATGTTTCTTTCTTGATATTGTATGATAGGTTTTTCGTTGCTATAACAGATTCAAGTTGTATAAATAGATGATCTGTTGAATCATACTTGTACATAAGTTGCTCCTTTATTCTATTGTACCAACAACATTGAAGCTCAACACGTTCAGGCCTATCCAAAATATCAATGTCATTATGGTAATCAAACACCTTATTACCATCCTTCTTTCTTATTCTTTGAAATCTTCCAATGTACGAAGTCCCAAAAGAAACGTTGTCATTATGGTAATCAAACACTGAAGGGACAAGTCAATCTAGAGAAACAATTTATGTACCTTGAGAGATATCTAGAGAGGGTTAAAGAATAAGCATACTGACAACATACTGACCCAAACTTCTTAGTCAGCAAGCACATTCATACCTAGTACAGTCATGCGGTCAACACAGTCATGGTGGGTAAGGATGTAGTCACATACTGCAGAGACACACAAGAATACTTTGCATAGTCATGCTTGAGAAAACACAGTCCACCCATAAAGTGAAACTAACTGTCATGCTAGGGAAGACGCCACAGTCCACACAAGAGAACAGGCTCATGGTCACCTCATGGTCACGCTAGAAAAGGTCCCACAGTCAACCCAAGAAAACAAATCATGGTCATGCTGGAGAAGGACACACAGTCCACCAAGAAAACAGATCATTGTCACGTTGGTGAAGGACCCATAGTCAATTCAAGAAAATAGATCACAGTCATGCTAGTGAAGCACCCACAGTCCACCAAGAAACATATCACACTCACACTGGTGAAGGACCCACATTCCACCCAATAAAAAAGATCACAGTCATGCTGGAGAAGGACCTCTCAAGGTATCAGTAAGGAACAATTTTTTCGGCCATGTTGAAGGACCCAAAATCCACCAAGAAATTGCAAAGAAACAAATCACGGTCACATTGGTGAAGGACCCACAGTCCACAATGAAACATACTCATGGTTACACTGTGGAAGAACCCACATTCCACCCAAGAAATAGGCCACACTGATGCTGGGGGAGGACCCACAATCCAACAAAATCACAATCACACTGGTGCAAAGTGACCATGTGGAAGGTGTAACAAGGAAAGCCCAATCACAGGGGTGGTGTAGCAAGATATCACATGGAGCATCAAGAAAGATCATGCAAATTTCATGCAGAGGGAGAGAGTTCAGTCACGCTCCTTAAGGTAAGGTATCAGAACATTAATAAACATCACCTATGCACAAAGTAATATAAAGGATCATGAGTCAACTCAGGGGGGCACAACAAGACAAACAACAAACCCAAAAGGTCAAGGTGAACCATATAAGGTGGACATGCAACTCCTTTATAGGACCAACAAGACCAATAATATTTTCTCTCTCTCAAGGTACATTGTTTTATATATTTTTGTCATCACTGTATAAGATTCATTGGTTATAGAAAGTAGAACCACTCCATACCACAATAGGTGCACAACAATGAGTTTTATAACAAGAGATTTCCACACCCTGAGCCATCTTTCGAATCGAAAAAATCACAATTTCCTAATGAGTTAATATGCACTACACACAAACATGACGAAATTAAAGAACATGATATGCTATTTAAGAAAACATTTAGAAAACAGATTTCAAGAAACACACATTAAGTAATATTCCATTTAAGTATTGAAGTAGCAAAAAAAAGTATATGAAAACTCTAACATGGGCATGGGCACCAAAATTTGACAAACAAAAACCGATTTCATCCTTTTAAAAGTAATATTAAACATAATTGTTGAACTAGAAAACAGTTCAGTAACCCTCAAGAACCATATGCTTCAAGAATGCATAGAGAAATATTTGACAATCGATAACGTCACATAGAGTTATCCCAACCGTTCGACATCGGAACCATTCACCGCACCTGAAGATAAGTGAAATTAAAATGAGTATGAAATTTATACAAACAAATCAACAATAATACAAAAAATACAACTTCATAAATAAGTTATAAGATAGTAGTACAAAAGATAAGATAAATTAGAATGGTTTGAAAACTTCACCCTATTTAAATTTTTAATGAAATCCTCAAAAATTATGTGGTCGCTTTCTTCTAACTTGTATGTGTCTTTCTTAATATTGTATGATAGGTTTGTCATTGCTATAACAGATTCAAGTTGTATGAATAGATGATCTATTGAATCATACTTGTACATGCATTGCCCCTTTATTCTATTGTACCAACAACATTGAAGCTCAACACCTTCAGGCCTATACAAAAGATCAATGTCATTATGGTAATCAAACACCCTATTACCATCCTTCTTTATTATTCTTTGAACTCTTCCAATGTACCAAGTCCCAGAAGAAACATCGTGGTTTGTACTTTGAGATACACCTTTTCTTGTAGTACGTTCAACTACATCTATAGAATCGCTCTCAAAGAACACCGCACAATCTGATCCAATTCCAAAACCAATTGCAACACCCTTTTGGGGGGGATCTCATCTCGCCTCAAGTATAATCCATTCCTCACATTAGTCAATCTATCTTTCGATAATGTCGGGTTTCCATTCAATTGACTAACAAAACAAGATTTGTACATGTCCTTTCCATAGAGCTCCACCACTGGTTTGGTAGTAATATTTTATGGCTCAAGATCCCTTATGGAGGCCTAAAAGCAACATGCATCACCTCTTTAGAGGAGTGTTTCTATCCAATTGGAGATATGCATGCCATTACAGGATTTTTGGCTATAAGGATGGGCATTGGGGCCTTGACTGCAATTGAGGAAGGAAATTCATCTCATGTATACATGTTGGCCCGGGAAAGGGGCATAACAAAGAACTTCACGCACGCAGCCAAGAAAAATGCATCGCATGCATGATAGAAGCAAAGGAAGAGTGCAAAGAATGAAAAGGGCCCGAGAAGGTAGAACGGAGAAGTGCACAGCAAAGGAAAGGAAAGCATGGAAGCGCGAATGGGGAAAATGGCCGAAAAGCGACAGATACAGAATCTAGATCATGGCCGTATAAGACGATGTAAGCCTGCAGCTACACATGTATGAGAATATATTTGTAAGTCAGGCCAATAGTGCCTCGTGTCTAGTCATGATCACCACAGCTGTAATAAGAGGGGTGGATGATGGTCATGGCTAACAAACTGCCTGGATGTAGTTGGACCTGTGTGGCCATGTAAATTAGTATAAATAGGAAGGATCCAATGGTTAGAGGATTGGTCAGTTGGTTTGTAAGGTTTTCATTGATCTTTGTTTAGTTTTTAGTAGTAGTTTGTTATTCAGTGGTAATCCATGAAAGAGGATGCCGATTATGTTATAATGTCATAGCGATCAAACGAGGAGTAGACTCAGGAAGATTATGGTAGCATTAGAGGGGTCGTTGAGCCACAGATCTGACTGCAGTGTGAGCAGACCACTAGGAGTAGGAGTAGAGTAGGAGAGCGAACCAGAGAGCATGAGAACTATGATTTTGAACTTAAAGACATATCTTAAGATCAGTCGACATCCCAGAGACTACAAGGTGCTATATAATTTCTCATGCCAAATGAAGAGCACCTTGGTGGTTTTTCCGAGATGGGTTTCCATGTTATTTATTGTGTCTAAATTAATGATTGATGTGGTGAATGTTTATGTGATTGATTAATATTTTCTTTCCGTATAATGATAAATGTGGTTCAGTTTCTATTAGTTTCTTGCAATTGGCAGATGGATGAACATAATATCTCACTGAATTGAAATTGTATAAATATATATCATTATGTATAATTCATGTTATGAACCCCGAATTAAGTCATTGAGCCAATTGATGTGAGTTGGCTACACCACACAAGTTGCGCTAGCTGCAAGGGGGAAAGGAAAGTCAGGTCACACGCGATGACATATAGTTGTGCTCATTCGCGCAGAACTGACTCCTCCTTCCAGCTGCCCTGCTACCTTCATTGAGCTCCTTGGTTGCGAGCCAAGGGACTATACTTCCCCGATAATTGCAGAAACATGGTTCTGGTGGTTACCAATCTATGAGATATCTTGAGTGAGACTACGCCTACTTCATAGGTGTTTCCAATGGGGCTTGCTCTATCGGGTCAATATCTCGTGTAGTTGTTGGATTGGTGGGCTACGTAGAACATGGGTCACACAAGTGGTGAAAAGTGGCCAAAAAATGGTTATGTTTCCAGGACCTCTTGATTAAATCAGGGATATGGTGTGGCACCCAATGAAGGAGGATATAGAAGACTGGCTAGATGCAAAAACGTTGGTGTTTGCACAAGAAGAAAGTGCAGGAACACGGTTCAGCACAGAAATATGGTTAGATTATTATATATACTCTGATATTCATGAGATCTTCTTTGTTGAGTTCCCTGTTCTACTACATGAATGGTTGGTAGGATTGGCATCTAGACGGACCAACTACCAGACAAGGGAGATTATTGAGTGGAGCGGCCAATTGGTTCAGGATGTAACCAGTGTAAGTAACGTTGTCTCAAGAGCTATTGATTTTTGGGTTGATAGTATATTGCAAGGGTATATTACTGAGTTTGCAATAGATACCATAATTTCATATAGTGAAGTTGAACGAGATTTCTTCTAAGGACTACGAAGGAGATACTTATTGATCATAAGTACATGGATAAAACTACTTGCTTATGAGAAGGGTCTTTTGCACCTAGATAGTTGAGCCATGTGTTTAGGAAGGGGCTATGTCGCTAACAAGAAAGTAAGAACATGGGGAGGAGTACGTGGAGATGTTCCCCAGAAGAACAGAAATTGAACTCAAGGTTGGAGTCCTAAGGAGTGGGCGAATATTCAGATCAGGAAAGAGAAGGAAAACTGAAAGGGGCCAATGGAATCCTAGTTTGTTTGAAGGAAGCGAACACAAACTTCTGTCGTGCGAAGATGAAGGGTCTTGTGACGAAGAGGAGGACTATAGCCCGATCTTGGAAGGACCTGATGATCCGGGTAGATCTGACGAGACCTCAGGGTCAGAGCATAATTATATAACACTATCCATATCACCTGAGATGAGATCTAGAGTCTCATCCCCTAAAAGTACCTCTAACTCGGATAGCACTAGTCCTGAAACTAGTGCGCTAGAAGGTGCAACTCAGTTGAACCCTGCCCTAGAGAACCTGAACACCAACCCAATGGCTGTGACAAATGTTTGGTTACCTACATTTAATGAAAATGGAATGGAAGAACCTGATCAAAATTGGTTCCTATGTGAAGCTGTGTGGATGTTACATTTGGTCCATGGCGCTGACGTCAAGAAAGCACAGATGATTACAACCTTAAGGGGTCATGCCCTAGATTGGTTCATGAAATTTTTATGCCATCCCAGCCAAAACACCATAGAAGACCCTCAAGGAAATCCGAGCTGCAATGATCTCAGAGTTCAGAAAACCCAAATCAAAGTCACAATGTATTACTGAGATTAAGGAGATTAAACAAGCTCTAGCAGAAACTATGTGGGATTTTGACCAAAGATTCAAGACGTTGATGCCCAAAGTAAGCTTCCAAATGTTCGATGTACAACATAAGGATTGGTTTATTGCTACTCTGCTACCACACATCCGAGGGTCATTTATTGAGCAGAAGAGTGAGTCACAGACATAAGCATTGGAGCTGGTGATGGAGCTAGAGGCCTCACCTATTGCTGATGGTGCCGCCAGAATGGTACAAATTCAGTCGCAACTAGCCAACCTCACACTACAACTTTAGAATATCAAGAAGGGAAAAGAAGAACAAGAGGAATTATGGTGCACAAAATGTAGAACGGGTGGACACACCAAGGACAACTGTCTGACCTTCATGAATTATGTCGCATCTGGTGCACCTAACCCATTAAATGGGAAAGGACTACCCTGGTGTGGTATATGCTAGTCAATAGGTCACCGTGATGAGAAATGTGTGTATTTGCAGAAGGTTGTAAGTACCCCTGCAAACTTATTTTGTAAATTTTGTAGGTCGGTAGGACATGATGAAAAATACTGTAGAGCATACCAACTCTTGAAAGAGAAAATAGTTGATACATACTTAATGAAAAATGAGGGGTTCCCTTAGGTTGAATAGGCGTAAGCCTCATACCAAACTGCATAGTTCCCATCTAATCAGTACCAATAGATTTATGTGCTTCAATAGCCATACGTGTAGCAAAACCCCTATCAACAAAACTACCAGTAGAACCAGTACCCACATTAGCAATTACACCCTCAGGGAAGGGGTGGCGAAAACTTTAAAGGACGAGGTGGAGGAGGAGGATTTGGGAGGGGGAGAGGTCCAGTTACATGCTATAACTGTGGACAAGTAGGTCACTTTTCCAGAGATTGTTTGGAGCCTGCAAGGACATGCTCATATTGTAAGGGTCAAGACCATAATGTTGAACAATTTCCTCAATTGATCGCAAAGTGGCAAGCAAGAACTGTTGCCGCACCCAACCCCCCACCAAACCCAAACCCAAATGCAAATGCAAATGTTTAGATGATTGTGGTTGAATTGCTAGACTTGAAAATTGCTACCATAACCAGAGGAGTTGCAATGACTGGAGTAGAGCAAGAGAACCCACAAGAACAAACGCAGCTACAAGTGATGACGGAAGCGCAGAAAAAAGAATCACCGACTGGCTTGAAGCAGAAGGAAGTATTCTAGTATGTGCAATCAGACTTCATAAGCCTTGATGTACCATCAACTTCAACATAAGTCAAGGACATGCCGGAACGATTCCAACACATGTTATAGAAGAAAGATTCAAAAGCTAAGAACTCTTATATCAATTTGTTTGATGCTAATCCAAGATAAAGATGCTATTGTAGAGCTACAAGCAATAATAGACGAGATCCCTGTAGTACCACACATTAAGAAGAAGTTTCACCAAGTGTGACGAAAATGTAAGACTGGCCGTGAATTTAGAATGAATGCATAGATAGGTGATTATAACATGGACTATATCATTTTATATCTGGGGTTAGATGTCAATATCCTAACCCACCAGACTTGGGAAATCATGGGTAAGTCGTGCTTGGATTGGTCTCCTATCTAGCTGCGTCTTTCCAATCAGGCGAAAGTACTACCCATTGGATGATTGCACAATGTCATTGTTGATGTTGAAGGATTGCACACATAGGCAGACTTTGAGGTCATCAACATTGTAGATGATACAAATCCTTACCCTGAACTACTAGGGATATATTGGGCTATAGAAAATCAAACAATTATAAATTTCAAGAAAAGGATCCTCTCCTTTGAAAATGAGGAAATGAGAGTAGTATCGCCCATTGATCCATTTGAGGGGAAAAGATATGTTGAACCTATTTATAATGAGGGCCAGGTCAATTATCTCGATCAAATCTACAATTTTATAGCTATGCACGAAGATCATATCATTCCGACAGTAGATGGGAACCTAAGCTGGAAACGCACAAGTTCACGTATGTCTAATTCAGGAGAGGCTCTAGAGAATTAGAAAAACAGGTTACATGAAGTCTCCATGAGAAGGTGTGCAAGATTCACAAGGTCTGTGCGATGGGTGGAGACTGAGTCAAGGGATTTACCCACCTATGAGAGTTTCATCTACACTTTGGATATGGAGACCAAGACCTGCGATAATTCTGAGCAGCTGTGACAAGAAACGTAGTAGGTCACACATATAATCCTAAATGTTGACAAACACCCTATAATCCATAATACAATCCAGCAAGACAAGGGGGGTATAGTCGAGAAGATCAACGACACTAATGCTCAACAACACAGAATAGCTACTTAGTAAGAAAAAATACCCAGGGATGCAGAAGATAGCACGACTAACTCCAGTAGGCCAAAAACAGTGGAACTAAGTCAAGATCACCAAGTAATACAAAAGAAATTGCAGGATGAAGCAGTTGTACAAATCAAAGATCTCTTGAAGGAATACCAGACCCTCTTCCCTCTAAACGGCACAAAAAGAAAGGGATTGGTGGAACACTTAGAGAGGATGAAGATACCTTTGCTATTGTAGACTAATCCAACTCAACAACAGCTGCCGACACGACATTATCAATATATCAGGGTGAAGCCATACATAGAAGGAAGACTTATGCTACACTATGACAACAGGCTATTCGCACACCATCACAAGCTGAAGGCAACTTGGATAAGGCCATATACCATCGTACAAACTATGGGTATGGGAACAACACACCTTCAAAAAATTCGATGGTACCCACGTTGTGAGTTTGGTGAATGGTAGCTGCCTGAAACCTTCCTTCGATACATAAAAAAAAATGGCTAAAAGACAAACTATTCTGTTGCAGGATTGCGATAGGACCAATAGAAAGAAATATTAATAAACTTCCTAGTGGTCACATGATCACATATACCCAAGCATGCGGCAAGACAACTAGGGGCCAAATAATGCAAAAAGAAAGACTGATTGACTGTGACTGAGAGTATTCAGAGGAGGAGGCGGCAATGAACCATGATTTGCTTCTCTTAGTGTTTGTTCTTCCATTTTTAAAGGTAAGGTATGGACGTTTCCAATTTTGATTTATCATTTTGTTGTTGTTATTGTTTTTATACAATTAAGAACAATGTATCCAAAGGAAAACCAAATTGCCCGACCTATTTTTTTGAGTTGTTGTTAGGTTAGGTTAGCATGAGGAAGCACCTAAAAAAAATAGAATTAAGCTTCATTTAATATAATATTATTGAAATGTCATTGCATCAAATCATGTGACTTTACTTTGCTATAGAAAATGTGTACATTATGTTGTAATGGATTCAGTCCAAATTCACATGACTTTACTTTGGCGTAGAAAAGGTCTACATTATGTTGTAATGGATTCAGTTCTTTGGAGGAAGTCAAGTCTCTAACTTTGCTCGGTAAATGCTTTCTCAAATCATGGTTTTTTCTTTATTTTTTCATTGATATGGTAAATTTTATTAAATTGAATTGAAAGAATATTTATGTGCAAAAGAAATATATAAAAATATATTATGGCATGGTAGCCTATTTTCTAGGTCGATGTTCATTGGAGTGATTTTTTTTTTTACTACAACAAGGTATCTTTTCTTACTCCTTTATTGAGGGGAAATGGGGTAGCTTGACTACTTGAAGGGTGAACATTCAAAGGAAAGGAATGGGTAGTTGGGCTATTGTTGAAGTCTCGGAGAGGCTTAGATGAGATGAGGATATCTCCTTTTTGGTAGGGGGAAGGGGTCTTTTGATCTAGGGCCCTTGTTCCCTTTGGATTTTATGTCTTTACATCTAATAATAGTATTTGCATATAATTGAGGGGGCATTGAGTGACCACAACTAACCATTGTAAGTGATCTATCCCTAAGTGAGGATATGATTGCAATAATATTATCATGCACCTAAGATTAGATTGTTCATGGGGGTTAACCATGTTTAGTGGAGGAAACACATGCCTTGGTCCCTTAAGTAACTATTAGCACAGGGATTTTGGACGCCCAGGGTTGAGTGAGGGGAGGCCACTCTCGGGCAATAGAAGAACCACTTTAGGTTGTTCCTTTAGCCCTGCGCAGTCAGAGAGGCATCTCTCGTTCATCACCAGAGAAGCTCTACATAAGGTTGTCAGTCTTGTGTGTCACTAGAGTCTACTCCACAAAGGATTTTCAATCAGCATAATCAGGGGATTAGGATCCTGAATGGGGAAAAGTATGTTGAGGAAGGTGCATGGCGGGATTATTAGGGGATAAGGGACCATGGGAAAATGGAGTAAATAATTTTGCAAGAAACGATTACAGATGAAAGAATGACAAAAGGTAGCAAACAAAGGCAAGATAGCTGCTGATTTCCCAATTAGGAGATTTTAGCGGAAGTTTTAGAGGACAAGGAGGGACAGTCCATCGCATGGAGTATCAGCAAGATGAATTCCATGTAACTTTAGAAGAACCATTGTTAATTCCTAGAACAATAGTCGGAGCATAACAAGTATGAATTCCGAACCACTATACCTTATGTTGCAGGCATGAAAAGGAATAAACAAAATGGAGTGAAAACAAGAAAACACAATTTACACGTAAAAGGAAAGCACTTATTGGGAAAAACAACAACACAAGAATCTCTGATGTGAATGACAGTCTTCCACTGCAATTTATTCATACACATGTATCAAGCTTTACAAATGGGAGCCTCAGCCCAAGATTGTTTCCCAATGAAATTCACTAACTCCTTTCTACCTCTATTGGGAGTGTTTTTATACAATCATAACGCTGAGACTACAGAATCAAAAATTGTTACAAGTTGCCATCCAGTGTTAATAGTGCAGAGAGTGTACTATTGCCACGTTTTTACAAATATGTGCAACAAAGATCGTGGTGCTGGCTGTCGCATTCGGCTTAAATAACAATTTTGATGTATTCGGCTGCCATAATGGATGATAAGGATGATGACTCCCTCTTTTCCTGGAACATGTGTTTCCATCATGTTCAAATGTAGCTTTCTGCATGGTCACACACTGCCAAAGTGGTTAGCCTCCCTCGCTGGTCTAGTCACATCTGCCACCTCCTTCCTCACTAGTTAACACTATTATATGTGGGATCTGGAAGAAGGGATATATTTCTTCTATCGAGATGGACCTGTGGGGTGGTCTATCATTATTTGTCTCCTCACCTCCAATGAGGTGAGCGCTCCCATAGGTACCAATGTGTAGAACCCCTACACCAACCCCATCACCCTCGTTAAGTGTACTTCACAATCAGAATGATGATGGCTTTGAGCCCTTGATGCTCCCATCTAAACAAATGTCTGCATAGGGAACAGTCAATGACTTCCCCTCTCCTTGGAGGCTTTGGTGGGTGCGAAGGTATCAGGGGTTCCTAGAAATACACTTACGGGAAGTAAGTGTCCAGGCCTCGCATCGTTGGAGACACGGGTATCACGTCTGGGCCCCGACGGCTAGTGTCACCATTGACATGCAAATGCCAAGATGATGTGTGAGTGAGGAAACTTATCACCAACCATCAACACCCCCAGATAGACAAGCTTTTCAAACCACATATTCATCGTCAAACTTTATCAAGCCTCTACAACTTTGTGGAAGAGCAGAACTCAGCTTCTTTCGGAGATATGTTGGTTCACTCTGGTTGAACTGAAGGCAGGATTTATAGGGCTTCGAGATTTATCTTTACATGGGATGGCTAACATCGTTACACATTCTGTCATCGATTATATCTAGAAATCCATTACTTGCGGGGGATCTAGTCACTCGGCTTCATAGGCCGTGGCGTTTGACTGTCTACTGTGGGGGGCAGTAGTGGACACCTTTCGGTATTGTGGATCCATGCCACATATTTCATGAAATGGATGAACCCTCATTGTGTAGGCTCTACCTCATGTGAGTAGTGGATTTTTTGATTACCTTCCTCCCTTCCATAGGCCAGCTCACGCAAAATCCACCTCACAGGGATGGCTCCCCTTGAAGTGAACACGCGCCACACCCGTGAACTAAAAAAACTGTGCCATTGGATAAGACTTCCACCTCAGGCATATCCTGAATGGCATTGGAGGAATCGGCCAATATGCAATGAGGAAGATTACACATGTGAATGTCCCCTCCACTGTCATTTCCAAAATGGGTGGGAAATCTACACCTCGAGAGTCTTTCTTAGCCGTCCGATCGAAGGAATATTTAACGTCCACCATCCACATTCCATTCATCCTGCTGCCAACCTTTCTCTTCTGAACACTGTGGGAAGTTTGGATTGTGATATGTCCTGATCCATCAATTGAGATCGACCCTCCTGTAGTCATCGATGAGAATGGGCCCCGCCCTTTTTCACAACAGAGAAATCAAATATTCGTCCATGCTAATTCACCTTGCAAAATCAACCATAGCCATAGATCTGTCCTCTTATTCATCGCGACCGTTGATCTTTGTGACCTCTACCCATTTTCGCAATTTGAGATTGCAGCTTTATCCGCACAAGTATGGAGTGCGAAATTATTGTAGGATGTAGATCTGCCCCAGGCTTCATCTCAATCGTCAAAAGCTACCGGTCTTTAACACATTTCAGACTCTAGGACAGAAACTTTGATTGCGCATGTTTTCTCATGTGAAGTGGTTCAGAACCATTGATCCTCCTTTGATCAATCGCAGCCATTGAATAGGGATCATGCCCAATTCTTCAATACACCTACCATTTTCCTCATTGAAGGATGGTCACATGAGATTCGAGGGGCTAGGACGCTTATCTAACCTCTATCAAGCCCTCGAATCAACTGTTAAAAATGGAGTGTTAACAACTGGCTCCATGAGGGATGCTATCCTCACAGTGAGGTAGCAAAGAACCCCCGTAGACCAAGTGCCAAATCCATTGGGCCACCTTCAGCTTTTCTTGGACACATCCATTCTACTTCATGCTACTGCTCCAGCGAATTCATGCCACTCTTGCAAATCATGCTGGTGACTGTAAACCTGCGCTGGTAACTGAAAATGGAAACAAACTGAAAACAGTAATGAAGGAAATTCTCGATAATATATGAGCTTATTTTCTCCTACCTACTCTACCTAACTTTGTATATAAGTCCAACTAAGTGAAGTCGGACTTCCAGTGAAGCCAATCAAGCAACTTGCCTAATATTCTTGTTCTTGCATGTTGCTCAATGGAATAAAATGAAATAGATAATGGGAGAAGGGAATGATAAACAAACTATTGTTTAAGGCAAAGACATGACCAATCATTGCCTTCACCCAGACCCTCCATGTATTTGGCCACGGGATCATAGAATTCATGGAAACCTCTAGCATGTTCTATCACCTGCTCATGGGAAAGCTGTCCAGAGCTTCCCACTTCTAGGGAGTCGTTAGGCTGACACTTGGGATATTGCAAATGAGGACCCTCAAAATCCTTCTCTAACGGAATATCCCTCTCTTCGTCCAAAATTTCTGCAGTGAAGGTTTGATGTGCTTCGAGAGGGAGGTCCTCAGCTTCTCCATTGGAACCAAGTAGGAAGAATTATTTCGAGTGAGGTGGCATTCCTGAAAACAGAGTATCAAAAAAAGTGTTTATATGTAAAATGCTGCATCCCCCTCCTTTTTTGTACAAGTTTCTGGCCTGCACCACCTCCGTTTCTTTCTACTTTTTCTTGGAGGCCTTGATTATATGCCTTATCAATTCAAAAGAGGGCATAGCATAAGGGTAATCTATCACCTCCAATTCCCTCATCATCTTTTCTCACTTTGACCTCCTAATTTTGCATTTCACTTTGACTTCTTTCATCAGAATGTATCGTTTCAACAGCCAGCTCATTCTGCATGTACTCTTCTTCATATTTGTCATACACAGGCACATCGGGCTCCTTCTCAAAATCATCTTTAGTTGACCAGGAGTGGGGCAGGTCACCATATTCAAAGAATACTCTTGCAGGACCTTTTATTTTAGCCTCAAACTGGTCATCTTTCTATATATCATGAGAGGTCTTTGACGGGTTGTAGGCTTCCTTCTTTTGCTTGTAGGGCCCAACCAATTTGTATGCATCCATTATTTCACCACCATTGTCCTAATCTGACAACTTCCTATACATCTTAAGGTTTTCCTCAGCCTCCAAGAAATCAGCAAACATCTGCTACAGGGTGGTCGATTTTCTCTCCAAAAGAAGCAAGGACAAGTCAGGAGGAAAGGTAGCTGCATAATAGATATTAGCAGCATTCTCAAGAGGTTGAACTTCCTTAGGCATGTTATAATAAAATCTTGCGAATCTTATATTAAAAATAGATATGGCCTCACCTTCATGTCTCCTCAAAGAATAAAACTCTGAAAGAATCTGCTCTAATGGCCGACTCCTTCCCCAAAACGTCAAGAATGTGCAAGAAAGCTCTTCCCAAGTGTTTAAACCAGACTTTGGCATTCCCTTGTAAGGATAGAGCAAACATCCGCATGCAGACATCATCATGTTCTATCTCAAACAAATCAAAGAAATGATCAAAGGCTTGTACATGTTTCTCAGCAGTCAAGTTTTCAGATTCTCTGTCAAACTTGGGGAGGTACTTGTAATATTTTGTGGGAAAATTGTGGAGAACAGGAGGTAATTGCAGTAGTTTATATCGTCTTGGAGAAGCGGGGGAGAAAAGGTTAGGTACAATAACTAAACTATTGCCTGAGGTTTCATGAATTTCATAGGGGTTTCGTCTAATATCGAGAGCCCCTAGATAAAAATCTAGGCTGAAATCAGATGTACAAGATGATGCAACGCTTTTGGTTCATAAAGAAGGATATACAGGAATATGTCCATGGCATTGCTCAAGATGAGCTAGGCCAGAGAAAGTTGTTTTGATAAATTTTAGAAAAGACAAGAGCAAACTTACAAGGTAGGATAAGGCATCCTAGAAGAAACGTGGACTCGAGTGCATGGACCTCCCGCCGTGCATTTTTGAGGTTTATGAGGGGCCAATTTTCTGGGTGGGATCTTCCAGGCTTCCTCGGTCATCATATATTTTTTGGATCACATCACCAGCAGAGTCGCTAAAGTCTGAATCCTTCAACAGTGGAGTCACCAGGTGAAAAGTGCTCAACCTTCTTGGTGTCTGAGCGATTGTTCACCATCAACAGTCAAATCTAAATCTTTGTCAGTATTCCTAGGGAGGATCTTCAAGTTCGGTCCCCAGCAACGGAGCCAGTTTGTTAGCACCGGGATTTTGGGCCCCCAAGTTCGAGCAAGGGAGGCTGCTCCTGGGAAATAGTAGAACCACTTTAGGCTTGTTGTGCACCCGCTCAACAACCTTCTAAAGTCATTATTGCACCAAACAAAATAGGATTTTGTTTCATGCAATGTCCTAGACTTTAGAAATGATATGCT
>LPNX010660436.1:0-32524 GCA_001517045.1 Pseudotsuga menziesii | reverse complement strand
GTGTCTTTGGATGTTTAGAAAATTTCTTGTTGCATTATCAACTATGGCCACGTGGTTCACCAAAGTCAACCATGGTTAAGTATGGCCAAAATGATGTATTTTTCCGTCACGTATAGCCAACACAACCAAAGATGTGATAGATGAATAATGTGCCATTCGACATCCATCAAGGGTTATGTCGCATTGTGATGTTTATCAAGGGTTACCTTGTATTGTGATGATCATCAAGGGTTATTTCACATTTAGACATTGGTGAAGGGTTATGTGCATTACAACAATGCCATTGATGTGAAAAATTAATAGTGTGAAATTTGATGTTTATAAAATTTCATGTTGCATTGTGAAATATGGCCAGGTGGTTCTAAAGTTAAACATGTCTTGCTAAATTCAACCAAGGTTGACCATGTTCAAACTAAAGTCAAATATGGTTGTCGAAATTCAACGATGGTTCACTACATTGTATAGTATATGTTAATACAACCAAATATGCAACAAATGAATAATGCTACATTCAATGTTCATCAAGGGTTATGTCGCATTGTGATGTTTTGCCACATTTTGACATTCATCATTTTTTTATGTTTGATTGTGACATTCCTCCACATTTATGTCACTATCTGAAATTCATGTTTTCAATCTTTGTCAAAGGGTTTACAAGGGTTTTGTAACATTGCAATGTTGATCAAGTGTCATTTTTTATTGCAAAATTAAACTTCTAATCATGTTTTAGTTATGTAAACTTCTATTATTATTTTTCCATATTTTTAATTAAATTGAAAAAAACATATTCACTAATAATTCAAATTAATATAGTATAAATTAATAATAATTAGAATTAATATCATATATTCAATGAGAAAATAAATTGTTTTAAAATATGTTTTTTTATCATTAAACATATTATATCTTATTAAATTACTATACTAAATTCTAAAAGATAATGTTTTAGACTTTAAATTTTCATAATATTAATTAATAATTTTGATTTAGAGTTTATTTTTCATTTTGAAATATAAATACATTATTTTCTTATTTTATATCTTAAAATTTCTTTGAGCATGATCAAAATATATCTCAATAAAAAAAATCTCTATGTACAACCTGTTGAGGCTTGGAAAATCGTAGGCAACAACAACAAGGGATTCTCCCCAGTCAACGTTCCCAACTAGCCCGTGACTGTTTGGTATAGGGAGTTCGTCTGGTTTGCGGTCCGGCTACCGTAGGTCAAAGTAACAAAAACAAAGGTTTTACTGGTTGCGGCCCGGTCCACCGTGTATTTTTGTATTTTTGATTTAAGTATGATATGCATATGCCTAATTAACCATGCATGGTGATAAAGGATGCAAGGAGCATTCACAACGTGATGCGCAGGTTCTTACCTCTCATCTTAGCACTCGCAAGCATCTAAATCACATATGCAGCAATGAAGTAAAACTAACTATCTATCTACCTATCCCCGGGGAGAAAAAATGTAACTAATTTATGAGTAATGTGTATTGTGCATGTATTATAAAGAGAAATGACAGGTAGCTGATGTTTCTTCCTACAACACATGAACGATTAAAGATATTTCAACAATCAGATAGCCAATTGTTTTATGAACAACATACATTACTCATGGTGGTAATTCCACAAAAATAAACCAGAAATCATTTAAACCAGAACATAGGTTCTAAGAGTTAGAACGATCTCGTGGTTAATGGACAAAAGCTGAAAAAACAAAATAGTTCATCTTTCCGCCATTCACAGCATAACATTTGAAATTCCCACCAATCTTTCTCCAACAGGCAAACAATGATTCTTTATTGCAAAAAAAAGAAGTTCTTCTTACAATATCGCTTTACATGTCTAACTGGGAAAAAGCCCCTATTCCTTCTAAGCCTTCTACATTTATACAAAAAGGGCGAGACTGTTGGGCTGCCCAAAGTGACCTTTGGGCTTCCCAACTCTTCACCTCCAATGTTTCACTTTTCTCAAATGTTTTTACAAAATCATTACAAATAACAAAAGTGACCAATCTTTTACGAGGAGGGTCCCACTTGGGTGTCCAGAAACTTCTTCCATGCCAAAGCTTCAGAGGTGATGCCTTCAAAGGCACAAGGTTCCAAAAACTGAATGTTGATCTCAAACTTCGCAGCCTGGTTCTTTATAGCCTCAATTCTGGCCGTGCTCAACCGAAGCTGGTCCTCCAAAAGCTGTACACTGATGGCTGAATGATCTACTTCACTCCTCAAGATCTGATCATCTAGGGCTTTAGTATGCTGTACTTTCGCTTCCTCCTCTTGATATCTCTTCTGCAGCATCTCCACAAATGAGTTGTGGTCTGGGAAACCATCAATCCTCTGTTCGGCCTTTGTTTGGCACCGATTGTAGGTAATAAGGAGCCTCTTGAAAAACTCTGCGCATGCTCCTTTCATCTTTTTAATGGCCTTTTTGAAATCCTCAGCGGTATTTATGGAAAACTCCAGTAAGTCATAATCCCGCTTGAGGGCCTATTTATCCTTCAATGGCAGCTCTGCTGGAGTTTCTTCATTATTCTCCAGCCTTGCCATTCTTGCAGTCAGGACTTCAAGGACGTCCTGAGATCTATCAACAAAGTAAGAGGAGGTCTCCAGGATTTCCTCCAATCGGCCATCTATCTGCAGAACTTTGCACCTTTCCTCTTCTATGGCAGTCTATAGTTGCAGCATCTTGGCCTTTTGGGCCAGCACATGCTCCTTGAAGGGTTGTAGATTTACCTGCTGCTCTCTTGCTTCTTCTAGAGCAGTTGTTAGAGAAGTGACTTGCTCTTGAAGCTTCTTTTCCTGTTCTTGGGCGTGCATCTCACTGGCCTCCAATATGATCTTTTGCTGCTCTAAATCTTCTACCTTTCCAAGAAGCTGTTCCTTTTACATATTTAGCTCTTGATATTCTTTCTGCACTTTCTCCAGGCATCTTTGTGCAGCTTCACTAGCTTGTCTCTCTGCTTGGAGGAGTTGCAATTCATCTTTTGAGGAAGTCATCTCCCTTTTCATGTCTTCATATTTCTCTTTAGCCTATTGCTTTCCTCTCTCTCCTTTCTCAATGTGTCTTTCAATTGAGCAGAGGAATTCTTGGATAGCTCCAAGTCTGTCATAATCCTGTCCACATTATCTTCCGAAGCTTGAATCAGTGCTGCTTCAGCTCTAATGGTGAATATAGGGTCTTGGTCTGTTCCAAATACAACAGGTGTATCCGTTATCATTTTCCCAGGTAGACATCCCATTTCAATATTCCTTTCTGTTCTCTTCACTATCCTCTTTGTCGCCCTATCATAGAAAACAGTATTGAAATCAGGGATCTCATCCCCTTTTTTCTGTACAAAGGGGACCAGCTTCAGTGTAGGGACTACAGATTTTCTAGGTGTGCTAGCAGTTGGTACTTCTGGGTCCTGAACCTTGGGGTTCTCCACATCTTGTGTCTGTCCTCTAGCTGTGTCTGAGGCTGACTGTTCTGTCTCTGTCTGTGTCAGCTTTAGCCTCTCTACTTCTTGCTTCTGTATCTCCTTGTCAAGCTTTCTTTTCTTTTCTTCTTCATTCCTAGCATCTTCTTCTGCCTTTTGGGCTGCTTCTTGGGAAGCTTTTCTTTTTTCTTATTCTTCTCCCTGCAGCCACCCTGCAGCTTCCTGTGCCAACCTTTGGGCATCTTCAATTCTCTTTCTAGCTTCCTCATCAGCTTTGGCTTGTTCATCTCCCTTCCCACCTTTGGTGGAGATCTTCTTCTTGAACCTTCTCTTCAAGGCTATCATATTCAATGCACTTCAGAAGACTGATTCTTCTCTATCCCAATGGTGGGTATACTCAAAATGTACGTTGTTTTCTTTACAATGTTCAGCTACTTTACCGCGGGAGTCACTTCTATGGAAAGGCATCTCGCCAAAATGAAACCTTTCCAACTCTTCTACAAATTCATCAGCTTTCTTCACTCTGGTGAACCTGTAACCTCCTAACTTGAAGGGCAAAGGAGGATAGCCGGCCTTCTTATGCTCAAACAAGAAGCTCTCTATGCCATCCAAGAAGACTTGCCTAACAGCCTCCTTGTGAATGATGTAGTCAGTGGCGTATTTGGGCAGCAGGGAGGGTGCTCTTGAACCTCCAAACATCCTGAAGTAAAGGCCATTCTCAGTCAGATAGTAGTCTGCATATTCTTCAATTACTTGCAGCGCCTCCTCTGACATGCAATCACACTCCTTCAGGAAAATGAGTGTATATAAGGGCATGATGAAGTGTTCATAGACTTCTCGATAATGACTGTGGTACTTGTGTGCCCACAGTGGTTTATAAGCAGAATAGACAGGCATTCTTTCCCTATCCCAGATGCACCTGAGGCTGGGGAAAGGCTGATTGCACAATATACAATCGACCAGTATGGAACTCATATAGAATTCAGACCTTTTTTGGGATACTCCACCCAAGGCTGAGGCCAAGCAAGATGAAAGACTATTTGATACAATGCCGGCCCAGTTGAAAATTGTCCCATGGGTTGCAACATAAAAAATGATTGACATCCATTCCAATTTGAAGAACTTGCCATGAGCTCTTCCAAAAATCTTGTTGAGCATTAAAGCTATGAACCTATATGGGGCCCTTAAGCTTGCTGTATCGTACTCTCTCGTAGCCCTATTTCTGAAATGCTTTCCTGATAGCAGCATTCTTTTAAGGGTTTCTACAAGGTCCATTCTAATGTTATTCAACCAATCATCAGAAAGAAATATTTGCGCTTCTGGAAGATGGTAGGCCAGAGCTACATATCCTGGGCTATATGCAGCATAGCCCTGTTTTTCAACATTCTCCAGGATCATCATTGTTACATCTGCTTGGGGCAAAATCCAACCAATTACTTCAGAGCATGGGAAAAGCTCTGGTCTGGTGGCAATCTTCATCAGTGAAGATCTCTCGATATTGGCATATATGCCCTCTTCTTCCAGGCCCATATACGGCACCTCCCGGTGTGTGATCAGCTTGTAAATCTCTCCCCATTGGTACTCGGGTTCCACACCAGATATACACTTGGTGTCTTCGTATATGTATTCTATTTTAGTAATGACTTCCATTTTGGGCTCCTTCTCGACCACAGGGGCCTTCTTCTTTTGCCTTTTTGACATTGTGAGTTTGAATTCTTCCTGGCACTGCAGCGTGTATGGCGGAAGAAAATGCGGTCAAGCTCCCACTGTTGAGCCACCTGGATGCAGGTACCGGCAATGGGGTCCTTCACTAGCTCGAGAGAACGACAGCGCGATAATGATAGTTCATGACCGACAGAACGACAACAGTTAAAAATCGAATAGAATAATAAAACACGACCCCATATATATATAACCATAAGCGGCGGGTGGGAAATCAAATCGGACGGGGGAGGACTAACTGATCAGAGGTCGAAAGCATAACTCCTTCCACAACGTCAGGTGTCCAAATTGCTAAGCCATCCACAGAAACAAATAATCGCGCGTTGGAGCTTTAAACATCGGGGCGAAAGCGGAACGGGAGCCGCAATGGCGGAAATATCAAAGACAAACCATTTCGCAACGGGCAAAGCTTTATCGGAGGAGAAAGCCACTAACTGACCGGAAAGGTAATGCATTTCGCAGCCGCAACGGCGGAGACACAAAGGGCGTTATGCCCCGCCATATAATGCCTGAATCAGAAGGGAAGCCACTAAGGGATCGACAAGGTTAACGCTTTCGATAGCCACAACGACGGAGTTGTAAAGGGCGTGACCTTCCGCAATGTCGGGGTTTAAAACGACTCGGCGACTGGAAAATATAAATCTTTCCGCAGCCACAACGGCGGAAGCCCAAGACTTATGGGATCGGTGAAAATGACACAGCGGGAGTCGCGACTTCAAACAATAATCGGGAGAGCTAGCAATTCGCCGTCTGCAACTGCGGAGGAAGAAGTAATAAAGGTTCCAATGCAAAACCAAAAAACAGCCGATGTGAAAACGAACGTATCGGAAAGGAAATTGAAGTCAAGACTTGTTATTTTGCCGCAACGGCGGGAATATCAACCAAATCAACTTCCGATTCAAACAACCTGAGAATGTATCCAAAGGCAACAATCACGTTTGATCAAACAGTGGATTGTTTCAAGCATTAGAGGAAAATATAAAACAAATGGTAGATCAATCCAAGCATTAGAAATCTTTCTAGAAAATCATTAGATCAAATCAAAGAAGAAAATCAAACTAATCCAAGCAAAGGAGGGTCCTAAATTTTTTTGGAATTTTGGGAAATTGTTGCAGCTGCAACAATTGGCAACTACCTGGTGATCCCCATATTTCTGACTTAACTTCTTCCCAGTAAAAGACTGTTTAGCTCAAAATTGAAATCCTCTAGATGTTTGTATTCCTAAGTTGGCCAACTCATACATTTAACTCATTGAGAAACAGTTCATTGGGGAAAAGGTAACATCAGAAATATTTGCAAGTCTGAATAACTCTTTTGAGGCCAAATAAGTGAGATTTATTTTACCCCTGTCCTTGGGTAGTTTCAAGCCTAGACACCATAGGATTGTAGCAGATGGTAAACACTTGCTGGTGAGGTAATCTTGGGAAAATAAGTTTCCACGGCTAGCCATGCATTGGCGGCCCTCCTTCTAGCGCCAAAACTGTTGAGGCTTGGAAAATCGTAGGCAACAACAGCAAGGGATTCTCCCTAGTCAACGTTCCCAACTAGCCCGTGACTGTTTGGTATAGGGAGTTCGTCTAGTTTGCGGTCCGGCTACCGTAGGTCAAAGTAAAAAAAACAAAGGTTTTACTGGTTGCGGCCCGGTCCACCGTGTATTTTTGTATTTTTGATTTAAGTATGATATGTATATGCCTAATTAACCATGCATGGTGATAAAGGATGCAAGGAGCATTCACAACGTGATGCGCAGGTTCTTACCTCTCGTCTTAGCACTCGCAAGCATCTAAATCACATATGCAGCAATGAAGTAAAACTAACTATCTATCTACCTATCCCTGGGGAGAAAAAATGTAACTAATTTATGAGTAATGTGTATTGTGCATGTATTATAAAGAGAAATGACAGGTAGCTGATGTTTCTTCCTACAACACATGAACGATTAAAGATATTTCAACAATCAGATAGCCAATTGTTTTATGAACAACATACATTACTCATGGTGGTAATTCCACAAAAATAAACCAGAAATCATTTAAACCAGAACATAGGTTCTAAGAGTTAGAACAATCTCATGGTTAATGGACAAAAGCTGAAAAAACAAAATAGTTCATCTTTCCGCCATTCACAGCATAACATTTGAAAGTCCCACCAATCTTTCTCCAACAGGCAAACAATGATTCTTTATTGCAAAAAAAAGTAGTTCTTCTTACAATATCGCTTTACATGTCTAACTGGGAAAAAGCCCCTATTCCTTCTAAGCCTTCTACATTTATACAAAAAGGGCGAGACTGTTGGGCTGCCCAAAGTGACCTTTGGGATTCCCAACTCTTCACCTCCAATGTTTCACTTTTCTCAAATGTTTTTACAAAATCATTACAAATAACAAAAGTGACCAATATTTTACGAGGAGGGTCCCACTTGGGTGTCCAGAAACTTCTTCCACGCCAAAGATTCAGAGGCGATGCCTTCAAAGGCGCAAGGTTCCAAAAACTGAATGTTGATCTCAAATTTCGTAGCCTGGTTCTTTATAGCCTCAATTCTGGCCGTGCTCAACCGAAGCTGGTCCTCCAAAAGCTGCACACTGATGGCTGAATGATCTACTTCACTCCTCAAGATCTGATCATGCAGGGCTGTAATATGCTGTACTTTCGCTTCCTCCTCTTGATATCTCTTCTGCAGCATCTCCACAAATGAGTTGTGGTATGGGAAAACATCAAGCCTCTGTTCGGCCTCTATTTGGCACCGATTGTAGGTAATGAGGAGCCTCCTGAAAAACTCTGTGCATGCTCCTTTCGTCTTTATAATGGCCTTTTTGAAACCCTTTGCAGTATTTATGGCAAACTCCAGTAAGTCATAATCTCGCTTGAGGGCCTGTTTATCCTTCGATGGCAGCTCTGCTGGAGTTTCTTCATTATTATCCAGCCTTTCCATTCTTGCAGTCAGGACTTCAAGGATGTCCTGAGATCTATCAACAAAGTAAGAGGAGGTCTCCAGGATTTCCTCCAATCGGCCATCTATCTGCAGCACTTTGTACCTTTCCTCTTCTATGGCAGTCTGTAGTTGCAGCATCTTGGCCTTTTGGGCCAGCACATGCTCCTTGAAGGGTTGTAGATTGACCTGCTTCTCTCTTGCTTCTTCTAGAGCAGTTGTTAGAGAAGTGACTTGCTCTTGAAGCTTCTTTTCCTATTCTTGGGCGTGCATCTCACTGGCCTCCAATATGATCTTTTGCTGCTCTAAATCTTCTACCTTTCCAAGCAGCTGTTCCTTTTCCATCTTTAGCTCTTGATATTCTTTCTGCACTTTCTCCAGGCATCTTTGTGCAGCTTCACTAGCTTGTCTCTCTGCTTGGAGGAGTTGCAATTCATATTTTGAGGAAGTCATCTCCCTTTTCATGTCTTCATATTTCTCTTTATCCTATTGCTTTCCTCTCTCTCCTTTCTCAATGTGTCTTTCAATTGAGCAGAGGACTTCTTGGATAGCTCCAAGTCTATCATAATCCTGTCCACATTATCTTCCGAAGCTTGAATCAGTGCTGCTCCCGCTCTAATGGTGAATCTAGGGTCTTGGTCTGTTCCAAATACAACGGGTGTATCCGTTATCATTTTGCTAGGTAGACCTCCCGTTTCAATCTTCCTTCTGTTCTCTTCACTATCCTCTTTGTCGCCCTATCATAGAAAACAATATTGAAATCAGGGATCTCTTCCCCTTTTTTCTGTACAAAGGGGACCAGCTTTAGTGTAGGGACCACAGATTGTCCAGGTGTGCTAGCAGTTGGTACTTCTGGGTCCTGAACCTCAGGGTTCTCCACGTCCTGTGTCTGTCCTCCAGCTGTGTCTGAGGCTGACTGTTCTGTCTCTGTCTGTGTCAGCTTTAGCCTCTCTACTTCTTGCTTCTGTATCTCCTCGTCAAGATTTCTTTTCTTTTCTTCTTCATTCCTAGCATCTTCTTCTGCCTTTTGGGTTGCTTCTTGGGCAACTTTTCTTTTTTCTTCTTCTTCTCCCTACAGCCACCCTGCAACTTCCTGTGCCAACCTTTGGGCATCTTCAATTCTCTTTCTGGATTTTTCATCAGCTTTGGCTTGTTCATGTCCCTTCCCACCTTTGGTGGAGATCTTCTTCTTGAACCTTCTCCTCAAGGCTGTCATATTCAACGCACTTCGGAATACTGATTCTTCTCTATCCCAATGGTGGGTGTACTCAAAATGTATGTTGTTTTCTTTACAATGTTCAGCTACTTTACCGTGGGAGTCACTTCTATGGAAAGGCATCTCGCCAAAATTAAACCTTTCCAACTCTTCTACAAATTCATCAGCTTTCTTCACTCTGGTGAACCTGTAACCTCATAACTTGAAGGGCAAAGGAGGATAGGCGGCCTTCTTATGCTCAAACAAGAAGCTCCCTTTTCCATCCAAGAAGACTTGCCTAACAACCTCCTTGTGAATGATGTAGTCAGTGGCGTATTTGGGCAGCAGGGAGGGTGCTCTTGAACCTCCAAACATCCTGAAGTAAAGGCCATTCTCAGTCAGATAGTAGTCTGCATATTCTTCAATTACTTGCAGCGCCTCCTCTGACATGCAATCGCACTCCTTCAGGAAAATGAGTGTATATAAGGGCATGATGAAGTGTTCACAGACTTCTCAATAATGACTGTGGTAATTGTGTGCCCACAGTGGTTTATAAGCAGAATAGACAGGCATTTTTTCCCTATCCCAGATGCACCTGATGCCGGGGAAAGGTTGATTGCACAATATACAATCGACCAGTATGGAACTCATATAGAATTCAGACCTTTTTTGGGATACTCCACCCAAGGCTGAGGCCAAGCAAGCTGAAAGACTATTTGATACAATGCTGGCCCAGTTGAAAATTGTCCCCTGGTTTGCAACATAAAAAATGATTGGCATCCATTCCAATTTGAAGAACCTGCCATGAGCTCTCCAAAAATCCTATTGAGCATTAAAGCTATGAACCTGTATGGGGCCCTTAAGCTTGCTGTATCGTACTCTCCCATAGCCCTGGTTCTGAAATGATTTCTTGATAGCAGCATTCTTTTAAGGGTTTCTACAAGGTCCATTCTAATGTTATTCAACCAATCATCAGACATAAATATTTGCGCTTCTGGTAGGTGGTAGGCCAGAGCTACATATCCTGGGCTATATGCAGGATAGCCCTATTTTTCAACATTCTCAAGGATCATCGTTATTACATCTTCTCGGGACAGAATCCAACCAATTACTTCAGAGCATGGGAAAATCTCTGGTCTGGTGGCAATCTTCATCAGTGAAGATCTCTCGATATTGGCATATATTCCCTCTTCTTCCAGGCCCATATCTGGCACCTCCCTGCGTGTGATCAGCCTGTAAATCTCTCCCCATTGGTACTCTGGTTCCACACCAGATATACACTTGGTGTCTTCGTATATGTATTCTGTTTTAGTAATGACTTCCATTTCGGGCTTCTCCTCGACCACAGGGGCCTTCTTCTTTTGCCTTTTTGACATTGTGAGTTTGAATTCTTCTTGGCATTGCAGCATGTATGGCGAAAGAAAAGGCGGTCAAGCTCCCACTGTTGAGCCACCTGGACGCGGGTACCAGCAACGGGGTCCTTCGCTAGCTTGAGAGAATGACAGGGCGATAATGACAGTTCACGACCGAAGGAATGGAAACAGTAAAAAATCGAATAGAATAATAAAACACGACCCCATATATATATAACCATAAGCGGTGGATGGGAAATCAAATCGGACGGCGGAGGACTAACTAATCGGAGGTCGAAAGCATAACTCCTTTCGCAACGTCGGGTGTCCAAATCGCTAATCCATCCGCGGAAACAAATAATCGCGCATCAGAGCTTTAAACATCGGGGTGAAAGCGGAACGGGAGCCGCAATGGCGGAAATATCAAAGACAAACCATTCCGCAACGGGCAAAGCTTTATCGGAGGAGAAAGCCACTAACTGACCGGAAAGATAATGCATTTCGCAGCCACAACGGCGGAGACACAAAGGGCGTTACACCCCACCATACAATGCCTGAATCGGAAGGGAAACCACTAAGGGATCGGCAAGGTTAACGCTTTCGGTAGCCGCAACAGTGGAGTTGTAAAGGGTGCGACCTTCCACAACGTCGGGGTTTAAAATGACTCGGCGACCAAAAAATATAAAGCTTTCCGAAGCTGCAACGGCGGAAGCCCAAGACTGACGGGATGGGTGAAAATAACACAGCGGGAGCCGCGAGTTCAAACAATAATCGGGAGAGCTAGAAATTGGCCGTCCGCAACTGCGGAGGAAGAAGTAATAAAGGTTCCGATGCAAAACCAAAAAACAGCCGATGTGAAAACCAACGTATCGAAAAGGAAATCGAAGTCAAGACTTGTTATTTTGCCGCAACGGCGGGAATATGAACCAAATCAACTTTCGATTCAAACAAGCTGAGAATGTATCCAAAGGCAACAATCAAGTTTGATCAAACAGTGCATTGTTTCAAGCGTTAGAGGAAAATCTAAAACAAATGGTAGATCAATCCAAGCATTAAAAATCTTTCTAGAAAATCATTAGATCAAATCAAAGAAGAAAATCAAACTAATCCAAGCAAAGGAGGGTCCTGAATTTTTTTGGAATTTTTGGAAATTGTTGCAGCTGCAACACAACCATAGTCTTCATTAAGTCAAATATTACCAATGATTTTAAAATTAATCAAATGCTAATGTTTGCACTTATCATAATCTAGAATTTTTTTCCTTTAATATTTAATATTCATATAGCGTAGACATTATGATATAACCAATTTTTTCCCTCTAATATTCATGTGGCGTAAAAATTATGATATAACCCTAGGTGTTAAATGATATATAATATTATTGTGAATTATTAATAATATTTCATTATTACTTTGAATATAGTAATTTAATTAAATAACATATCCCTAATGTAATTAATTAATTAAAATGTAACATCATAATTAAAATATATTATTAATAATTAATTTTTACATTGTTAATTAATCAAATAAAATCACTTCATTAAGGTTGTTTTATTAAGAAATATTTTTGTTTAAGAGATATTAAGTATAATCTTATTACAATTATTTAAATAATATTATTGCTACTAATACTTTGAAGATATGTCTACAGGCCCACCCGTTACTAGGAACAACCACATTAAATTAATTAATGTGTCTGAATAAGCCGATAGGCTTAAATTTAAGCACATAGTGTAGGGAAAAACATTAATATAAAAAGTATGTGCCTAATTTACGCTTATCGACATATTCATACACATTAATTAATTTAATGTGGTTGTTGCTATTTTTTATTAGATGTTACATAATTAGCTACAAAAAAATTCATTTACCTTACAACTGATATACTCCTTTCTCACCTTGTATACTAATACAGGGTATAAAAAAACTTGAAATACAACAAAATTCTCTAAAAATGTTAAAATAGGAGTTTTCAACACCCATGAATTAAACATCACCATAAATAATGAAACTATTTTCCTCTCCTCTATGTTATGATATTGATAAGACTCTTTCCTTATAAGATGCATAATTGGCTACCAAAACAAAAAGGTCACATGTTCTACTTCTCAATAGATTCCTTAACATTTTTCAACCAATTGGTATACTCCTTGCTCTTGTTTATCATGTACTCGCACATGTAATTTGATAGATTGGGGGTGATGCATCACACTTCTAGGTATTTTATAGATTGGGGGTGATGTCTCACTTTCAATAAATTCTCATCCAAGTAGCTACAAGCCTTAAAAACCAAAGAGCCCATCAATAACCCGACTTTAATTTGTTTGAGCCAACATATTTACTCTTGAGTTAATAAATTTGTTCAAGAAGTTATGTTAATGGTGTTATTAAGTGTTTAAATATTTGGAGACAAATATACTCTAAGCCATTTCTGAGACTCTTTCATGTCTCTATAGTTCTTTCTCTAGGGTTTTGAGATGGGTAACTTCACTTATGTGAATTTAAGGGTAATAAGACAATCCTAAAATGAAGAATAAATTTAAAACTTATGACAATTTCATTTCCTTATATTTTCTTGCAACCTGAGGGCAATGATCTATCAAGTGTGGGAGAATAAACAAAAATGATGACGCTTTCAAAAAAACGTAAACCATTCTATGAACAAAGCTTCAAATAAGCATACCTGTAAACACTTGAACAACCAGCTATGAGAAAAAAAAAAGGGCTCCTACAGTGAATTAAGCACTGGTTAGTCTCAACCCTGGAAAATGCCCTCTGAAACACAGATATCATTAAATTCATAAAAAAAGGTACCACCAAGACTTAAAGATCGAAAAGTGGACCCTCCCTCTCTTAAGGGCATTTGGGTCCTCCTTCCTTAGTCTTCTAGTTGTTGTAACACAGACAAACCTCCTTGTTCCCATAAGTTCCTGGGGGAACACACAGGCACTTCTTGCAGCAGTACTGACAGAAGTCCATGCAGGCTGTCTTCCTTGTCTTTGAACATCTGCGTTTACATTCAAACGGGCACTCTGTACATA
Organism: Pseudotsuga menziesii; assembly: GCA_001517045.1. Classification (NCBI taxonomy): domain Eukaryota; kingdom Viridiplantae; phylum Streptophyta; class Pinopsida; order Pinales; family Pinaceae; genus Pseudotsuga; species Pseudotsuga menziesii. Next base: position 18,862 of record LPNX010660436.1, on the reverse strand, counting down.
CAATAAAATATGGAAAAAAATGGTATCATATTTCTTGATTGAAGAATATGATTTACAATATAAATATCAGTGAAAAAACTGCACATACAATATTATATATATACCAAACCTGAACGATGAAGGCACCTATGTAAGAAACAAAACACAGAATTAGAATAATTATCATCCTCTGTGGATGCAATTGTAACCAACAGTTATAGCCAGAAAATTGCAATGATCAAACTTACTTTCTGCGAGTTGAACTCATGAGAATCTACGTCGGAGTTAATTCCCTGAAAAAATCAAATTTTCAATCGACCATTTGATTGATTAAAGTCCTTATACTCCATATACTAATAATGTAATGTTTTCTGATAGATTATGTTTTTGAATCTCATCATATTCAACAAATACAGAATGAAAAATTTGCGGAGAAACTTAATGATGTTAAACACATTCTGTGTATAATATCTTTAGTAAATAGATGCCCCATTCTATTTTTAGCATTTTTAAGAGAATATATGAGTAAAGATTAAATGGCTTAGGACATGTTGGAAAAATGTAATTACTCGCAGATCTGTACTTGACTTCCAGCCGACTCTGTCAGAGTCTGTACCAGTCAAAGATCTTGTTTGTCAGTCTGACAAGAAGGAAAAGTCCACGAGTAGGCAATGTAATCCAGTCGAATTTATTTCTGAAGCTAAGTTGTTAGGTAGATAGTTATTACAGTCTTTAATAGTGAGTCAGTCGGCCCATGCAGAAGCAATAATATTTAGGTTGCTATAAATAGAAGAAGCATTTTGTAATTTAGGTTACAGATAGACAGATACAGACACAGACATTAGACAACAGAGGAACTCAGGGTGAGAAAGAGAAGTCGAAGCTCAAGCTTCTGTGCATGTGATTTAGTCAAAGAGCTGAAGCTCTGTAGACCGACGAGTCTAGACCGACAAGTCTGGACTGACCATTTTGTAACCGACAAGTTTGTAGTACTTTGTTATTTCTGCATAGTTAAATATATGAAATACTTTTTGGTTGAATGCATGATTATTTGGTCGCACAAATTTCCAGATTTACCTCTGTAAATGTCTTTTACAATTACTGTTAAGTGAAAGGTCAAGAACCCATAAAAATCTCACCGCGTGAAAGTCCAAGGGTTTTACGACACATTGGTCGACTCAAGTTTTCCTACATATTTGGGCATATGTTTTTATAAGATCTTTGGATTTGTTAATGTGTCCATTTTTACTTCATCTTACTCACAGGTGAAAATCATTTGTAATTTCTTAAGTCTGTAGACTAAGAAACATACTTTGTAAATCTCGACTAAAGTGAGCCGACTTGAGTGGTCGGTTGAGTGAGCCAACTGAAGTGAGCCGACTTATTTGAAGGCAAGAAGAAAGTCGACTTAGTCGAAGACAAGAAGATAGTTGACTTGGTCGAAGCAGCCGACTTGGTTGAAGAGAAGAAGTCAGTCGACTTGGTCGATGTGACAAGTGGTCGAGGTAAAAACCGGTCGGACAAGTAAGTCGAAGTAATTTTGGTCCAGTGAAAGACCGACTAAAATTTACAAAATTGTCTAGTCGGACATAAACAAGTTTCACCCGACTGGTGAAAAAGAAAAGTGGCCAGCGTGAAAAGTAAAAGTTAAATTTCAATATCGACTGAGCCCTAAACTCAAGTTTAGTCGGCTTGGTTTTGTCTATCTGGTATCATAGCAAGGTTATATCAGAGCAAGGTTTATATCAGCCCAAGATTTGGGAAACACATATTGTCTTAAAAAGTGGAAATTAATTTTCTAAGGAAAGTTAATTAAAAATTAAAATGGCTTCCACTTCTGGTTCATTGCAACCTCCAAGTTTTACAGGAAAGAATTATAAATATTGGCCTTTAACAATGAAGGCTTTATTCAGAGGCCAAGATGTCTAGGAGATAGTCCAGCATGGCTATGCAGAACCAGCAGACATGACAACATATAACAATCTCGCATAGGCTGAGAAAGATGTCTTGAGAGAACAGAGGAAGAAATATGGAAAAGATCTGTTTTTCATACATCAAGCTATGCATGAGAGCATACTCCCAAGAATAGCAGCAAAGACTAATGCTAAGGCATCATGGGATACATTGGAGACTGCCTATCAAGGTTTGGATAAGGTAAAGACATCCAAGCTGCAGATTATGAGAAAAGATTTTGAATCTCTGTCCATGAAATATTCAGAGAATGTAGACACATTCTACTCTAGAGTTGTTGGGTTGATAAACCAACTGAAATATCATGGAGAACCCATACCAAACCAAAGGGTTGTTGAAAAAATTATCAGAAGTCTTCCCCCAAGATTTGAAAACTTGGTTGTGACCTTAGAGGAACACACAGACATGTCGACATTTACCATTGATGAGTTGCAAGCTTCACTCATCAATCATGAACATAGACTCAGCAGATCACAAACATCATTGGAAGGTGCATTTGTAGCACAGTCATCCATAAGTTGTTGTAGAGGCAGGGGGAGAAACAACTTCAGAGGCAGAGGAAGAAGTTCTTCAAGAGGAGGATGAGGTAGAAGTCCTACAAATGTCGGTGGCAAAGGAGATAACCAGAACCCAAGTCAGCCAAGTGGCTAGAGGTTTGATAAATCAAAAATGCAATGTCATTACTGTAAGAAGTTTGGTCATTATGCATATGAATGCAGGAAGAAGCAATATGACAAAGGAAGGAAAATCCCAAGTCAGTCGACCAGCACCAACACTTCGACAGGTGCAATGTTAATGGCATCGACATCTCCACTTGAATGTAATGCTGTTCAAGAAAGTCCACATGAAATATGGTACTTAGATTCAGGATGTAGCAACCACATGACTGGTAATTTAAATCTATTTTCCAGTCTAGACACTTCAGTTAAAACTGATGTTACACTTGGAAACAATGTCCAAGTTACTGTCTTAGGAAAAGGCACTGTTGATATTCTAACCAAATAGGGGGAGAGTAAGTATATCCCTGATATCTATCATGTCAAAGGTCTGAAACATAATTTGTTAAGCATTGGACAGTTGTTACAAAAAGGCTACAGAGTCTACATGGAAGATGAACACTATGTGATTAAAGACAAGCGTCCAAGTGACCAGTTGATAGCAAAAGTGCCAATGATAAGCAACCGCTTGTTTCCATTGAGGATAGTTCCTGACATAAAAGGGAAGACAAATATAGGAGCTGCATTCAAGGCAGAAAGTGAAGAAATAGTCGAGCTCCTCGACAAGAGAGAAAATTGCAGCGCTAATTTGCAAGCTGCATTTCAGACAGAAGTTCAAGATGAATCCTGGTTGTGGCATTTCATATTTGGACATCTGAATTTTGGTGGGCTAAAGCTACTGCACACAAAGAATATGGTGAAGGGATTACCATTGATCGACAGACCAGAGAGGGTTTGTGAAGGCTGCATTTTTGGCAAGCAGCACAGAGAGACTTTTCCAGCCGGAAAGTCCTATAGAGCACGCACACCACTTGAAATTGTGCTCTCTGACATTTGTGGTCCAATGCAGACATCATCCATTGGTGGCTGCAACTATTTTCTAACTTTTATTGATGATTACTCAAGAAAAACATGGGTATATTTCTTGAAACATAAATATGATGCATTTGGTTATTTTTAGCAGTTTAAGGCACTCTTGGAGAACCAGAGTGGTCACCGCATCAAGATCTTAAGGACCGACAGAGGAGGTGAATATGTCTCAAATGAATTTCTAAATTTTTGCAAGACCCATGGCATACAGAAACAATTCACTGCATGGTATACACCTTAGAAGAACGGTATTGCCGAAAGAAAGAACAGAACCATCATGGAGATGGCACGCAGCATGTTGGCAGCCAAGCATTTGCCAAATGAGTATTGGGGTGAAGCAGTCGCGACTGCCATATACATTATGAATCAGTGTCTGACAAAGAGTGTGAAGAACAAAGTTCCCTAAGAAGCATGGACAGGTATGAATCATAGTGTTTCCCATTTAAAAGTTTTTGGTTGTGTTGCATATGCTCATGTTCCATATGAGCTGAGAAGGAAGCTAGACAAGAAGGGACATAAATGTATTTTTGTCGGCTATTCAGAAGACACAAAAGCATACAAGTTGTATGACCCCATCACAAGGAAAGTGATAATCAGTCGGGATGTTCAATTTGTTGAGAACAAATCATGGGATGGAACTGTCGACATAAATGTCAAGATTGTATCGAACGTCGACAATGATGATATGGAAGAGGAAGAGGTTCAAACACCACATGTAAGTCAACCGGTCAGAGCACCATTGACTCCCATGACACCAAGACATGGTTCAGCACAAGGACCATCAACAAAAGTAGCAGCTCAAGCTACACCGACAAGTACACGAAGAGGATAGCAGATTCCATCAAGCATTTCGTCGAGGTCGACATCGACAGAACCCGTGAAGACAAGAAGTCTGCGAGAGATATATGAAGTTGGTACACCTAATTCATTCTCTCTCTTTGCATTATTTTCCCCTATATATGATCCACTAACATTTGAAGAAGCTGTTGAAGAAGAAGTATGGGCACAAGCCATGGATGAAGAAATAGAATGCATTGAGAAAAACTAGACATGGGAACTGGTCGATGTACCAAAAGACAAAGATGTAAACAGTGTCAAATGGATTTATAAGACAAAGTAAGATGCTGATGGGAATGTGAAAAAGCACAAGGAAATAATCGTAGCAAGAGGGTTCACACAACAACCTGGAATCGACTTCAATGAAATTTTTGCACCTGTTGCACGCACGGATACAGTCAAAATAGTTTTGGCCATTGCTGAACAAAACAAATGGCGTGTTCATCAAATGGATGTCAAGTCAGCATTCTTAAATGGCTATCTAGAAGAGGAAGTATATGTGGAAAAACCACAAGGGTATGAAGTTCCGGGTCAAGAGCACAAAGTGTACAGGCTGAAAAATGCATTATATGGTTTGAAGCAAGCTCCTAGAGCTTGGTATAGTCGGATTGATTCCTATCTCATTGAAAATCGATTTCACAGAAGTGAAAGTGAACCGACTTTGTACACCAAAGTCGATGAGCAAGGTAAAATGTTAATTGTCTGCATGTATGTAGATGATTTAATATTTATTGGTGATTATGGCATAGCAGATTTTAAAACAGTCATGGAAAGTGAATTTGAAATGACTGATTTGGGGCTTATGAAGTTTTTTTCTGGGCATTGAAGTTCAACAGTCTGAAAGTGGTATCTTTATATCACAGTCTAAGTATGCAAGTGAATTTTTAAAAAGGTTTAACATGTCTAACTGCAAGACAGCCCCAACACCAGTAATAACATGTTTAAAATTGAGCAAGGATGATGAAGGATCCACTGTAGATCCTACACTGTTCAAAAGGATTGTTGGCAGCCTTATGTAATTGACAACAACAAGACCAGACATTATGTATGGAGTAAGTATGATCTCAAGGTTCATGGAGTCACCAAAATACTCACATTGGCAAGCAGGTAAAAGAATTCTGAGATATGTAAGTGGCACAAAAGACCTTGGTATTATGTATTCAACCTCAAAAAATATTAAACTCATTGGTTACACTGAAAGTGATAATGGAGGCAGCATAGATGACAGGAAAAGCACATCTGGGTACACATTTCATTTTGGTACAGGTGTTGTTTCATGGGATTCAAAGAAACAGCCCATAGTAACTCTATCTTCAACTGAAGCATAGTATGTTGCAACGACAAGTGCTGCATGTCAAGTTGTCTGGATGAGGAGAGTCTTAAAAGACTTGTCATAGAACCATCAAGAACCGACAACAATCTTCTGCGACAACAATTCAGCCATAGCATTATCAAAGAATCATGTGTTTCACAAGAGAACCAAGCACATCGACACAAGGTTTCATTTTATAAGAGAGTTGGTGAACGAAAAGAAAAAATGCTTAGAATTTTGCAGGTCTGAAGACCAACTTGCCGACATCTTCACAAAGCCATTGGCAAATGACACATTCCAGTATCTGCGTAGTTATCTTGGAATGACAAGTTCTCCACAGTGAACTCTGTCATAAACAGAGCATGTTTAAGCTCTGAAACATTTTGTAAATTTTTTGTTTTAAAAAACCCCATCTGCTTATAATTAAGGGGGAGTTTTTGTTGCGCCGAGAGGCGCTCTACAGCCTAGTATGGGGGAGATCTTGTCACGTGATGTAACGTGATGTAACGTTACTAACATGTCGGAAAAAAATAATAGTGAAAGTGAATATTATGGGGGAGATCTTGTCACATGATGTAACGTGATGTAATGTTACTAACATGTCGGCAAAAAATAATAGTGAAAGTGAATATTATGGGGGAGATCTTGTCACGTGATGTAATGTTACTAACATGTCGGCAAAAAATAATAGTGCAAGTGAATATTATGGGGGAGATCTTGTCACGTGAGGTAACGTTACTAACATGTCGGCAAAAAATAATAGTGCAAGTGAATATTATGGGGGAGATCTTGTCACGTGATGTAACGTTACTAACATGTCGGCAAAAAATAATAGTGAAAGTGAATATTATGGAGGAGATCTTGTCACGTGATGTGATGTAACGTTACTAACATGTCGGCAAAAAATAATAGTGAAAGTGAATATTATGGAAGAGATCTTGTCACATGAGTTACTGACATGTCGGCAAAAAATAATAGTGAAAGTAAATATTATGGGAGAGATCTTGTCACGTGAGTTACTAACATGTCGGAAAAATATAATAGTGAAAGTGAATATTATGAGAGAGATCTTGTCACGTGATGTAACGTTAGTCGGCAAAAATAATAGTGAAAAGAAAATTAATAAATTTTTTCAAAAGAAAATTATACCTAGATTTACGGCGGTAGAACTAGCCTCTAATATTTTAACTTATGTAAAATTAATATAAAATATATATAACTAAGACCTTTAAGTACTAAATCTAAACCATTCTATATACACTTTTCTCTTTTGTTTTCGATCTGATTCTTTGAAACTTCAACAAGAAGAACAGCCGCAAGGACAAAAGTAGAATCCGTCATTCAAATTCACGATCTAACTGCGAATTCGATAGGGCCCTCTGTGCCAGATCTCGCTATAAATTAGAGTCCAATTTTATCATAGTCTGCCTGAACAGTATATCTGCGAAAGGTAGAGCATAAATCATTTGTTATCTGGAGCGTTTGCTCATACGAGGAGTGCTCACAGTCTGATTGTGTACTTGTACTCTACTGTGTGAGTTTCGATCGTGCGACCTGATGTTGAACCTATGGGGGCCGGGCGCATGGGCAGAGGAGGCCGACAGGGTGGACACGGACGTTGCCACTGCCAAAGCAAAGGAAGCTACGCACAGTGGAAGCTTGGAGGCTGCTGGGAAGGCCAAAAAGAAAAACATGGGCCAGAATTTAACGTTGGCCTAATTCACCACAGGGGTGTTTGTCGGGCCGGGTGGGCGGAACCACATTGGTGGGGCACTGGTGGCATCGACATCCAACGGCCTGACAACGGGTGAGCTGCTGATGCTGCCCAAGGGTCCGCGGGACCATTCAGGTGATGAGCCGAATTACGGAGGCGGCGGAAGTTTCAGAGAGGAGAGCGATGGGAAACGGGGTTCGGACAATAAGCCACATACCAGGGCTAATGGTTTCGATCCCTCGAGAGCCGATCAAGTGGAGAATTGGGCCACAGCCAAAAAAGTTGCTCCCCCACCTCCGGGTTCTGAGAGGAGGCTACAAATTAGGGCTAATGATTTGGAGCCCTCGAGAGCTGATAAAGTGGAGAATTGGGCCACGGCAAAGAAAGTTGCTCCTGCACCCCCAGTATATGGATTTTGATTCAGTATAAGGACTGGGTTTGAACCTCAATCCTAATACTTTTGTATTAAACCTTGCTCATAGAATAGATTATCGAAAAGGAAGTTTGGTTTAGAGAATGAATGTAGACACCAAATTACATCTGGTAGAGTCCCGGCCATGGCTCTGCATACAGCCCGTTCCATGAGATTCTTTATATTGGAGGATTCCAAAGAGAATGCATGACTCATCATCGTTCAGCTGCTGCTGTTTTTAAGATGAATCAATGCAATCCCTTTGGAATTATCCAGCTTGCAAGAAATTGGCCAAACATCCTGCTACAACTAAAACCTAAATCGTGAGACAGCCAAAACCTAAACCTAAAAAAATCGAGAAGGTTTGATATTGAAATATAGTTTGATCTGCATGCGCTGTGAAGCGTCGACATTTATGATGAAATGCCTTTCTGAGTCGTATCTTTCTCTCGCATTAATCGTTAAATTCGAAGAAAGCGAAGCATCCAATGTGCTTGACGTTGCGCCTTGATTAAGTAAGAGACTATATAACAAATCCACCACCGACACAGCCTGCTTGGGAGGACCATTCTATATTGTGTTGAAATGGCAATCCGTTTGTTTTATGATTCTAATGAATTTATTACTAAGCAAATATTTTGTGTTTGTTTCTCGGATGGCTTTCAATGGCGGCAAGTAACCGAGATACGCTGAATCAGATAAAGTTGCCAAATTCCTGGAAAGTGAATTACTTTCTGTGTCTATATAATTTGTTTACTGTCAATACATTTATCTATTTGTTGTTTGATACTTGATCGCCATTGTTATCATGTAATCACACTGTATATTTTAGTGAATGGAAGAGTCAATTGCGTCAGCTTTACGAACGAGCAGTTCATTATATAATTTAATCTCCACTACTGTTTTAAAATGATTCAAATAATGATGATAATACTTCCAATTATTTCCCTAAGAGTAGGGTGCTGCTCTGGAGATTGACTAGGGATTATGATTGTATTTGTAGTATATTTTATGGAGAAGTCGGCTTTTAAAATCTGGTAAAGTCTATCTTCGATAAGGAAATAATATAAATTTGGTTTTGGTATTGATGAAGGTGTATCAAGTAAATAATATAAATTTTGGTATATTTGTAAATTGTTTATGAAAATTTGGAAGTTTTTGATAAATTTAGAACCTTGAAAAATGATGCAAATGACTTCGGAACTCGGGTAGTGATTCTAGAATTTTTTTGTATTTGAAGTTAGTATATTTTCTTGATATTTTATAATTAAAAATGATTGAAACGATTAGGAAAATATTGTTTTAATCGTAGCTATAGTTCAGACTTTTTAAGAATAATTATTTACAATACTGCTCCAATAAATTAAAAGCATCTTTTAATTTATTAGTAAATATTATATCTATTAAGCAAATTAGTAAAAAGTTTTAATTATATTTTAATGCTTATAAGAATTTATATGTTAAAACACCAACTTATTTTTCTTAAATTTATATATTTTTTTCTAAAGAGTCTGGCTGTAATGAGCTAACCTGCATTAAGTGCTGAACTTTTTTGGAAATTTATCATCGTGGTTCACTGTTAATTATGATATATTATGGGGGAGATCTGTGTTTTCAAGTTAACCTATTCCTTGCAATGTTGATCAAACTCCAATTTTGTGTCACCGCCCACGACTGGAACCAGCCTACATCCAAATCCTAGGCTCTATCAAGCGTCGAGAGGGATCAAATCTCCCGAAGTGCAAACCTCTTCTCGGGTATTGCACTAAAAGAGGTTTGCACCTCAGGAGATTTGATCCCTCTCGGCGCTTGATAGAGCCTAGGATTTGGATCTAGGCTGGTTTTAAAAAACCCCATCTGCTTATAATTAAGGGGGAGTGTTGGAAAAATGTAATTACTCGCAGATCTGTACTTGACTTCCAGCCGACTCTGTCAGAGTCTGTACCAGTCAAAGATCTTGTCTGTCAGTCTTACAAGAAGGAAAAGTCCACGAGTAGGCAATGTAATCCATTCGAATTTATTTCTGAAGCTAAGTTGTTAGGTAGATAGTTATTACAGTCTTTAATAGTGAGTCAGTCGGCCCATGCAGAAGCAATCTTCAGGTTGCTATAAATAGAAGAAGCATTTTGTAATTTAGGTTACAGATAGACAGACAAAGACACAAACATTAGACAACAGAGGAACTCAGGGTGAGAAAGAGAAGTCGAAGCTCAAGGGTGTGTGCAAGAAGTTGAGGGTCTCTTTTGGCACGTTAGATGCAATACAAAACTGAAAAAAACAGACATCCATCAACTTGCATGGATATTTTAAGACACTTACACAATGAATCTTGCGATCGGTAAAACACAAGAAATGTAGGAAATTGAATGACCTTTCCAAATATATATATTTTTTCTATTGAAAATGCTGTTAACTATCTAAAGTTAGATAAATTTTAACGGGAACTTTTTATTTTTGTGACAAATGATAAGGTATATGTTTTTGTGGGTGCAGTGTCTGAGTGTCTAAATGATGGAATAAACTTACAAAAACCGGTGTACATATAGAGAACATATAGGACTAGTGCACGACTATTTTTCCAATAATAAAAATAATATTTTTAATTTTGTTTTTAATTATCTAAGAGATCAAACCTCGAAAACAGTACGTCATTTGTGGGTGCAGTGTTTGAATGTATTAATGCAATTATTTGGAAATGGGTTTTTTATAGCATGTAGAAATTGGTGTTCTTTAGTGCACCATACAATTTTTTTTTAAATGGTTGAGAAACAAAAGAGATATGGACGAAACACTACCAGTGTGTTTTTTGAGTTGAGGAGTGATGACAGAAGATAAATAAGAAAAAAAAAGAAAAAATTATGTATTCTTGTTAAAATTTACATATTTAGAATTTGCAAAAAAAACCATATCTGTTTCTAAAATCTCATAAAAAATGGAGGTGTGCAGCATAATCAGACGAACCGCTAAACACGAGCATATTGAAAATTTGGATATAATGTTGAATTAGCCATGGTTGATCATACTCCAAGGCATAGGCATGTTGAATCCAAACCAAAGTACAAAGCAGACACACAAGCATAGGAATTCCACGAAAGCATGGGTGGAGGCTTGGCCTTATCATTTGGAGGGAATAAATTTTTGAATTTAAAGAATACGTGAGTGCGATTTAGCTAAACAAAACGTGTGCGTGTCGTATAGAAAGAAAATGTGTGCGTGTTATGTGCAGACAAATCGCATGCGCATTTTGTAAAACCAAAAATAGCGTTCATCATCATCTTCATCATCATCATCATCATCAACATGATCATCATCATCACCATCAACATCATGAACATCATCATCATCATCCTCATCATCATCCTCATCATCATCACCATCAACATCATGAACATCATCATCATCATCCTCATCATCATCCTCATCATCATCACCATCAACATCATGAACATCACATCATCATCATCATCATCATCCTCATCATCATCACCATCAACATCATGAACATCATCATCATTCATCATCATCATCCTCATCATCATCATCACCATCAACATAATGAACATTATCATCATCACCACCTTCATCATCATCATCATCACCATCATCAACATGATCATCATCATCACCATCAACATCATGAACATCATCATCATCATCATCATCATCATCATCATCACCATCAACATCATGAACATCGTCGTCATCATCATCATCATCATCATCAACATCATGAACATCATCATCATTCATCATCATCATCCTCATCCTCATCATCACCATCAACATCATGAACATCATGATAATCATCCTCATCCTCATCCTCATCCTCATCATCATCATCACCTTCATCATCATCATCATCATCATCATCATCACCTTCCTCATCATCATCCTCATCCTCATCATCATCATCACCTTCATCATCATCATCATCATCATCACCTTCCTCATCATCATCCTCATCCTCATCAACATCATCACCTTCATCATCATCATCATCATCATCATCAACATGATCATCATCATCACCATCAACATCGTGAACATCATCATCATTATCCTCATCATCATCACCATCAACATCATGAACATCATCATCATCATCCTCACCATCAACATCATGAACATCATCATCATTCATCATCATGATCATGATCATCACCATCAACATCATGAACATCATCATCATCCTCACCATCAACATCATGAACATCATCATCATTCATCATCATCATCCTCATCATCATGCTCATCATCATCCTCACCATCAACATCATGAACATCATCATCATTCATCATCATCATCCTCATCATCATCATCACCATCAACATCATGAACATCATCATCCTCATGCTCATCCTCATCCTCATCCTCCTCCTCATCATCACCTTCATCATCATCATCATCATCATCAACAACATGATCATCATCATCACCATCAACATCGCGAACATCATCATCATCATCCTCATCATCATCACCATCAACATCATCAACATCCTCATCATCATCCTCATCATGAACATCATGAACATCATCATCATCCTCATCCTCATCATCACCATCAACATCATGAACATCATCATCATCCTCATCCTCATCATCACCATCAACATCATGAACATCATCATCATCATCCTCATCATCATCATCACCTTCATCATCATCATCATCACCTTCCTCATCATCATCCTCATCATCATCAACACTTTCATCATCATCATCAACATGATGATCATCATCACCATCAACATCGTGAACATCATCATCCTCATTCTCATCATCATCCTCATTCTCATCATCATCACCATCAATATCATGAACATCATCCTTATCATCATCATCACCATGAACATCATGAACATCATCATCATCATCCTCATCATCATCCTCACCATCAACATCATGAATATCATCATCATTCATCATCATCATCCTCATCATCATCATCACCATAAACATCATGAACATCATCATCATTCATCATCATCATCCTCATCATCATCATCACCATCAACATCATGAACATCATCATCATCATCATCCTCATCATCAACATCATGAACATCACCATTCATCATCATCATCCTCCTCCTCCTCATCATCATCACCTTCATCATCATGAACATCATCATCATTCATCATCATCATCCTCATCATCCTCATCACCATCATGAACATCATCATCATCATCCTCATCATCATCCTGATCATCAACATCATGAACATCATCATCATTCATCATCATCCTCATCCTCATCATCATCATCACCTTCATCATCGTGAACATCATCATCATCCTCATCATCCTCATCACCATCAACATCATGAACATCATCATCATCATCCTCATCATCAACATCATGAACATCATCATCATCATCATCATCCTCATCATCATCACCTTCATCATCGTGAACATCATCATCCTCCTCCTCATCATCATCACCATCAACATCATGAACATCATCATCATCATCATCATCCTCATCATCATCAACATCATGAACATCATCATCATCATCATCATCATCCTCACCATCAACATCATGAACATCAACATCATCATCCTCATCATCATTATCATCAACATCATGAACATCATCATCATCATCACCATCAACATCATGAACATCATCATCATCATCCTCATCATCATCCTCATCATCATCCTCACCATCAACATCATGAACGTCATCATTCATCATCATCATCATCATCCCCATCATCATCATCACCATCAACATCATGAACATCATCATCATTCATCATCATCATCCTCATCATCATCATCACCATCAACATCATGAACATCATCATCATCATCCTCATCATCAACATCATGAACATCATCATCATTCATCATCATCATCATCCTCATCATCATCATCACCTTCATCATCGTGAACATCATCATCATTCTACATCATCATCCTCATCATCATCATCACCATCAACATCATGAACATCATCATCATCATCATCCTCAACATCATCATCATCCTCACCATCAACATCATGAACATCATCATCATTCATCATCATCATCCTCATCCTCCTCATCATCATCACCTTCATCATCATGAACATCATCATCATTCATCATCATCATCCTCATCATCATCATCGCCATCATCCTCATCATCATCCACATCATCATCAACATCATGAACATCATCATCATTCATCATCCTCCTCCTCCTCCTCCTCCTCATCATCATCACCTTCATCATCGTGAACATCATCATCATCATCCTCATCATCATCCTCATCAACATCATGAACATCATCATCATCATCATGAACATCATGAACATCATCATCATCATCATGAACATCATGAACATCATCATCATCATCATCATCAACATCGTCCTCACCATCAACATCATGAACATATCATCCTCCTCCTCCTCCTCCTCCTCCTCATCATCCTCATCATCATCAACATCATGAACATCATCATCATCATCATCCTCACCATCAACATCATGAACATCATCCTCCTCCTCCTCCTCCTCCTCATCATCAACATCATGAACATCATCATCATCATCCTTACATCACCATCAACATCATGAACATCATCATCATTCATCATCGTCATCCTCATCATCATCATCACCATCAACATCATGAACATCATGAACATCATCATCATTCATCATCATCATCCTCATCATCATCATCACCATCAACATCATGAACATCATCATCCTCATCCTCATCATCATCCTGATCATCAACATCATGAACATCATCATCATTCATCATCATCATCATCCTCATCATCATCATCACCTTCATCATCGTGAACATCATCATCATCCTCATCCTCATCATCACCATCAACATCATGAACATCATCGTTATCATCCTCATCATCCTCATCATCCTCACCATCAACATCATGAACATCATCATCATTCATCATCATCATCCTCATCCTCATCATCATCATCACCTTCATCATCATGAACATCATCATCATTCATCATCATCATCCTCATCCTCATCATCATCATCACCTTCATCATCATGAACATCATCATCATTCATCATCATCATCCTCATCCTCATCATCATCATCACCTTCATCATCATGAACATCATCATCATTTATCATCATCATCCTCACCATCAAAATCATGAACATCATCCTCATCCTCATCCTCATCATCATCATCACCTTCATCATCATGAACATCTTCATCATTCATCATCATCATCCTCATCATCATCATCACCATCAACATTATGAACATCATCATCATCATCTTCATCATCATCATCATCACCTTCATCATCGTGAACATCATCATCATCATCCTCATCATCATCACCATCAACATCATGAACATGATGAACATGATGAACATCATCATCATCATCCTCATCATCATCCTCACCATCAACATCATGAACATCATCATCATTCATCATCATCACCTTCATCATCGTGAACATCATCATCATCATCCTCATCATCATCATCCTCATCATCATCACCATGAACATCATGAACATCATCATCATCATCATCATCCTCATCATCACGAACAATAATAGCTTAAATAAATTTTCTATATCTTTTTATTTCGTTTATTTATAAATGAATATTACCTCACCATGTTTTAAAATTTAAATGTCTCATTTTTAAATGATAATCTTTAAATTACTACATCTAATGATTTTAGTTGATATTGTAATTACATTTAGCCGTGCACCCACCCCATTAACTGTGATTGAACATATTGCGTGCACGTTTTGGTTATACAAATCGCGTACGCGTTTTGCTTATTCAAATCGCGTGCGCGTTTTGAGACTGTTAAAACAGTGTATTGTCATTGTCCGAGAGCAACTTCACTGCGTTTTTATGAAAATTCCGATTAGCGCGCATTATTTTTCAAGAGCATGAGCATGCCTATGAAAATACTCACAATTTACACCATCTCCATCATTCTTTTTGTTATGCAGGTGCAGCATTGAGGACATCTTCCATGGTTGAGGAGCACACAGGATAAGATATCAAGGTTCAATGTCATTTCATGGTGATGGTGGATATAACTTTCATTTGCTTATTATTCAAGAGAACCAAAGGTAAATTTTCCCATTCATTATTGTTTTGATGGGAAATATGAACAATTGAGAAGGAAGATTGAAGCACCTTGAAGGATCAATAGTTATAAAGCAAGTTAAAGGTTTGGAAGCTTGTAATTGAGGAGCAACAAAAACAAACTATATTGACATTGATCATTGTGGTGATGGGGAATGTACGTAACCGAGGAAGAAAATCAGCAAGGAAGAAGAGACCTCAAGAAGTCATCGAAGAAGAGAAAGAAAAGAAAAGAATAGACATGATGAATCTGAGGCTTTCTTTGGAAACTAATCCAAATCCAATTATAGAGGATACAACGGTTCATCCTATTAATCCAGCACAAGAAAAAAATGAAGCATTCACTAGAGGGACCTTCAATTTCCACAATAGTTGTTGAACAAGCACCCCATGGAAGTATTCAAGAAGCAAAACATAGGTGCTCATTAGGGGATGTTTCAAATCCCACATTAAGTCAAAGTGATAAGTTACCATCTCAAGACGAAGCTCATGAAGAGGCAGTGTACATGGAGCCTACTGTTGAAGAGACGTTGGACATAGAGCCTACTGTTGAAGAAGAAAATATTAATCGGACCATCGATGAGGATGTTGGACTTCCACCATCCAACTACCAGGAAGAGAGTGAAGGACAAGAAGTTGCTACTGAAACGCCAGAGCATATTGTTGATGCACTAGATGATAGAAATCCAACCCTCTTACCTCCATTAGAAAGCACACATCGAAGAACTCCGAAGTGTATACAAGTTGATGAAGGACTCCTCAATTCCATTGAAGGTACGCTATCTAAACGTAGTATTGCTTATCAAACTCAATAGATACTAAATAAATATTTTGTTTCTAAATGTGGTGGAGATAAATGTAGATTATTTTATCATTGTTAAAATCTTGGGGCATGAATATTGTTAGGAAATCGTTAGGGATAAAGATGATAAAGCCTTCTGGACCAAGTTCTCATATAGTTAAAAGCTTAGTAGATTCCTTTGGTAAAATTGGTAAGAACACACGGTCAAAGGACCGCAATGCGGCTCATCGTGTGTTGTCACAAGCAATTGTAAATAAGAACACCAGGGTCCTTCGTTTTCTCAAGCCTACATCTAAACTAGTTAATTTGAATGTAAAAACCCTCCGTAGGTATTCTATTAGAAGAGAACATCTTGACACAACCGCCGAGACAGATTTTTGGGCCTTTATTGGTCGGTTGCCACGTCGTGACATGAAGCTAGTTGATGCAGTAAAGGGACTAGTGCAGAATTTTTGGCATGATCACACAAGGCCTTCTTCAAACTGGAAGGATGTACTAAAACTGACAAGGCGTTCAAAGGACTGTGAAGCACATATTAAGCATCTTCTTGATATAACACAGACCACAGACATAACTATACGAGAAATTTAGGAATGAACATAGACAATTGAATTTGGGGCAAAGATCTTTTGAGAAATGTAAGCCCTAGTATGTTAGAATAAATACTCTTCGTAACACTTGTTGTTGTAGATACCATGTAGAATATGAATATTACTACGAAACATTTTTGTACATTCGTCGTGTGTTGCATACTAACCATGTGTAGGATTGCTCCTTGACAATACCACCGACCTCATCAAGAGAATTCATTCATAGTATCTTGTGCAATAGGCCTGAGGGGCAAACTTACTATGTAAAATCTTGTTTGGATGGAACTTGCTCCAACTGTGCTGGAATGGCATTATTGAGCCAATGTATGCACGAGACTGGAGACAATGAATTTGGGAATATGGTTACAGACATGAAAAGTTTCAAATATATCAGCTATGAAATAGTCCCAGGGAAAGAAAGCAAAAAAATACAATTGGTGACATCTCAGGTACATGCATTTATCTATAAAATTATGTTTGAATAGTTTCATTTCATTCCTTACAAAAAAACCTGATATTGAGATCATTTTGTGTCAACAGGTACAAGTTAGTGTCTTTGTCAAGGAATTTATTGAAAAGACACGTCAATATGTCCAGCATGTCCACTTGGCACAATGGCAGGATGAGAAGTTTAGAATATGCAGAGATACATTTCCTCGTGGTACTATACTTTCAGTTGTTGATTTTGCCGAGAACTACACTTTGCAACCTCAAAATGAGATCCAAAGTCAGTATCATCACTCTGAGCAGGTTTCCTTGATGGTGCATATCACATATAGGCATGGCCCAAATAGTAGTGAAGAGCAAAGAGAAATTCTAAAGGAATATCACTTCTACATAAGTGATGATAGGTGCCATGACTTCCACTATGTACGTCATTGCTTCATCATGTTCTATGATCATTTGAAGGGTAGGAACATACAGATGGATCGACACTGGATTTGGTCTGATGGATGTGTTGGTCAGTTAAAAAATGCACGCATATTTCAATGGTTGTGTTCATTGCATAAAAACTACAAATTTCCACATATGTGGAACTATTTTGAGACTGGGCATGGTAAAGGAGAGCATGATGGAGCCAGAGCATGTGTGAAGACAACCCTACGAAGAGAGGAATTGAAATTATCTACAATATCTACTATTCGAAATGCTCAATCTATAGTCAGGTGGTGCACGTCAGTAATGGGAGAGGAATCAGCTATGCGAGTAGAATCCACAAGAAAGAGACATGTGGAGAGATTTTTTTGGGAGGTGGTAGACATATATCGTTCACATGCATGGGAATGCAAGATTGTTCCTGGCACTCGTGGCTTTCATTCTGTTTGAAGTTCTGATAACCCAGTATTTGAAATTTGGACCAGAAAACTCGCTTGTTTTTGCCCGCCTTGTTGTGATGGTGACTGGGATGTGTGTGAATCATTGGATTGGGTTGATGGATGGGTCGCATATCAATTCCACTTGATCAGCGTGCAATTGTTGAGTTAACTCCGTTGGAAGAAGACCAATCGTCTATTTCTATAGATTTTGATCATGTATCAGACC
>LPNX010660342.1:133398-146551 GCA_001517045.1 Pseudotsuga menziesii | reverse complement strand
TTTTGTTATAATAATAACAAAACCATAAACCAAATCAGTCTTCAACAAGAAATTTCACAGCTCTCACAACATAATATATATGTATGATCAGACTCCACGCAGTCTTTGATTTGTTGCAGCTCTCACAACACGGCTCCTTAACGCAGCATAGAGGACGCAGTTCCTCAACGCAGCAAATAATGATTCAATATTTCAACTCAACGCAACTCCTCACCACACAGTCTTTAGCATACAACGCAGGCTTAGTCACCTCAATCCTACCCCATTTATCAACAGCAAGTCGCTTTGATAAATAGTGCATAGTCTCCAATAGTGATACAAGCAACAACAATGGTGCGCAGTCTTCACAAAAAATCAGTCAGAACGCACGCAGTATATCAGTCTAGGGTTTGTGCATTCCCAAAAACATCATCTCCAACGCATGATGCAGTGCACTCTCAATATATGTAGGATACATATATTAGTCACAGCATATCAGTCCACGCAGATATAAACAGAAGGTCATTTCTCTTACAGCTCGCAGCTTACAGCTCCACGCAGGTCACAGGTCACAACTCCACGTAGTCTTCTACAAAGACAAACCAGCAACACAATCCCACTCTCAACACCACGCAGCAGTACATGGAGAAGATATACTTAACGCCGCAGATATCAGCTCTTCCAGAGATATCAATGCAGATCGCAGTCTTAAGAGATATCAGTCACGAGAGAAATTAGGGCACAAATTAGGGTTTTGGTTTCAGGAGGAGGCGAACATTCAGAACTGCGATTTTCAGATGGAGCGTTAGGTGTACAAGAGGCGTTCTGATGGGATATTCATCAACAATTTAGGTAAGACTGGGAAAAGCTGCGGGGGTGATTGTTGCAATTGAAAAACCCACAGGATATTATTGTCCAGTCAGCAAGGCCATATGGGCAGCGTGCTGTCTTGAAGTTTGCTCAATATACAGGAGCACAGGCAAGCATAGTCGCACCGATATTCCCACACATCGCAGGATATTCACTCAGATAAAAAATATACAGCAACAACGAAAACTGAATGGAGATCGTGGTTAAAACTTAGGGTTAGGTATACATCCAACGTATACATCAAACGTATGAGCAGAAAACGCACATAAAGAATGCGCGCAGGGGCAGACTGGCGATGGGCAGGCAGCTTGAAATAGATATGGCAGAACGAAGGTCTGGCACGCAGAATGGCAGCCAGGAGTTATGGCAGACAGCCCTGCTCTGATACCACTTGTTGGTAATAAATCCTGATTCATCTTATTCCCTTACCAAAGCAAATATTTATACATTACAATGTGGCGGTTGAGAACCAGCCTTTTCACCTTCCTATCTATTCATATTCCTATTTATTATTTATTTACAATAATCCCGACGGATTATTCTAACATAACATATTATGATTGGCAATCAACCTATTCATCTTATTATCCCCCCTAACATTCTTAAAGTGAAATCCCAAGTTCAACATCTCATGACATTCAATCAGTGAAATCCCAATGTCAATTATTTACCAAAACTTTAGTATTGCTCCAGACTTCACAATTTTGTAGCGGTAAACCCTAAAATTCCTTGAGTTGCATTGCATAAGTGATTTTGTAGCGCTTTTTTCTAAAAACCAGCTAGTTTCGTAGCAAAATTGGCATTCATCTCCATTTAAAATGCCACTATTAAATTAACTTCTCGTTTATGAAAAATAACTTGAAACTTCACAAGAAAAGGATAAGGCCCAAAATCTTTATAATTACAATCTATTTGAAGCGGAAATACTAAAGGCATACCCAACGTAGGTAACCCAAGTAGTTCTTGGAGTTTACCATCAAATGGCAGTAACTACAGGATGACATCTGCAAATCAACATGGGTGACCAGCAATGTCATGGATAATTTGTCTACCTTGCTGGAGCAATGCAATGTAGTTCAAAGCTCCATTAATAAGAGGTGTTGAGCCAAAGTAACAAATTCATATGTGTTATTGACAACTAAAGAACACATAATGCTACTTGTTTCTTATTTCATCCTTTGTCAACACATAATAATCTCTTTTAGACGGTGAATCATTTAACAAACTTAGTAGTGGAGGTTAAATAGGAAGGTTCCGATAAGGATGCATTTGATTTAATGGTTTGAAGAATAGAGTATGGCCATCATCAAATGCTTCTCAACGTTGGAAGAAATAAAACAACTAGTAGGCCATGTGACAATAGGGTTATTGGATAATAAATAAACAACAACAAGGTCCTACTTTTGGGAGAAAGTGGGAAAGTGGGAGAAAGATCCACATTTCTATTTTTAGAATTTAGTTCCACAATCACAGGAAGGGATTTAACATTCAAAGGAATAAAGTATGGATTTAGCATTCAAAGGGATAAAGGACATCATTGAAGACTTTAATTGGATCTCTAGCTACCATCAGTGTCATTGTTGGATCTCATATTTGGGATAGTAGTGATATTATTCAAATTTGTTATCCAAGAATTCTCATGCTTAAAGGTGTTTTAATCTTACTGCTATATGATGATGTTAGATTTTTTCCAATATGCCAAAGAGTGCCTTGCTACTCCACACAACCAGGAAAATAAATATCTAAATATTAACATTTTAGGTTACTTGTTTTCTGAACAAGTTTTCCAAATTAAATCCAAATACAAATCTTGCTTACCAAAGTCAAAGGAAGAGGATTATCAATAATGAAATTCAACAATGGGACATCTACCGATTCAAATAAAGTATGGATGTGTTCAAGGGTTGAATTCAAATTTGTGTACAAATAGACATTTGTGAACTCAACCTAGAAAGCTCAAATGTCCGATATTAATGAAATATGATTGACCAACAAAATAACACAAGTATATGAAAAATACTTAAATACTCAATTAAAATGAATCAAACTTATACTAAAACCGAAATGAATAAGAAACAAGCTACAAATATAACTTATCATCATCCTAATCACAATATTTGTCCTAGTGACTAGTTAATTCGTAGTATCAACATTTCCCTAACTAACATTAACACCCTATACTAGTTAAATATATGAAAACTAAAACATATCATTGAAAACTTATACATAACAATTCACCAATAGCATACATCATTACATGCACGTATAGACATCTATTACCATTCTATTTATCATTATAGTTGGAAACTCAAAATAAATAGATGTAATTCTTAAGATAATTGATCTAAGAACATCTAAAATGACAAATGAGCATCATTGTTGAAGGCAATATCCCACTAGTCTTTGCATCCAACTATTGAATGAAGGAATAAGGACAAACCATGGGAATATCACTCTCTGAATCAAAATCATTTGCATTCTCTGAAATACTCAATTTCACACCAACCAACGCAAGTCATTCCTCATATGGTCCCTCCTCATCCTACCCATGAAATAGGTTTGCATCCATTTTATTGTTTATTTTGCTTTATTTTATTTTGTTTTCAAGAAGGTATACTTTGGTAAAAAAGGAGTGTGGGAGAATCTCATTTTTTAGGGGAACATGTCCCCCAAAAAGGGGAAGTGGGGAAACATCTCCCTTGGAGTACCCATGACGCAGGAGTGTGGGGAGCATGTCCCTACTCTCAAGAACATGCCCCCGTTTAATATTTCTATTTACATTATGATGTATTAAAATTACAATATGACTTGGAGTGAAAACAATAGTTGGACTCGTAATCCAAGAAGTTCCATTCGATCATATTATCAACAAACAATGTCAATAAAAATTAGCCTAGGTGAGACTGATCCTTCTAGACTCTCACAATATTGTTTAAAACTTTGAAGATCATTTCATCTCATTTTTTCAATTGCTTCAAGGAGGAAGCATCTCGTGGAGGGGTGGCATGCCATGAACCTAGTTATTTAATACATAATTATTATAAATTAGGACCCATAAAGGATACCACCTTTCATTGTGACCAATGTATTCAACGCTATGTAAAGAGATCACAATGTTCACTTGTATCAACATTCATTCATATTGATTAATATATATTTTTATCGAATTGGTTGAGTTTGGGGAAAATACCTCTCGTCGACCCAAGCAGCCTCACAAAAATATTGGTACCCTGCTATTTGGACTATTACAATAACAATTTGCTATGTGTTTTCATGGAATATAATTACAACTTGTGTGTAAATCCTATATATTTAATATCCAAGTCAAATTATAAAACTCTGTAGGGGTTTTAAATGTGCTCTTTGTTATTTGTACCTTGAAATGTGACAACCCAGAAAATTGTGGAACAAGGGCATCGATCTCCTTTGGTCTTAGTGAAATGGAAATCGTACCAACTCCTGTGGTTATAATAGTTGGTTGGATTTATTTACAATTCCTGAATCCATTTGAAGGTTTTATAACCACAAATCGGATCCAAGTAGAAATGGGTTATCAATATCACCATTTCAAGATTTACCAATAGTCATTGGATTTATGGCTTGAACGGTGAAGATTAAGTTAAAAGGTCAAATCGCCTTTTTGGTCAACTCAGTGAAATTGTTAAAGGCCTCAATCCAATTAGTGCAAAGATATGAACTCCATGGAACTGAATGCCAAGAGGTATCCGACTTTATCTCTCATCTGCAGCAAGGAGCATCCACTATGAACCAGGAATTTGATTGGGAAAAGAGATGCACTAGGGAGGATGACCGCCAATGGCCAGGATTAATCCTCCAATGCCATCATAGTCATTGGAGGAACACAGATTTCATGATGCTCGCCATCGGATGGAACTACACCAACGACCAGGCTTAATCCTCCATAGCCATCACAACCGTTGGAGGCACAAAGACCTTGTGATGCTTTCCATGGGAAAGAACCACGCCAACAACCAAGATTAATTGATAAAAGCAATCACCACCTTTGGAGGAGGCGAGCAATACATGTTATGCNCGTCGTCGGATCGCTCTTTGAAACGGATCCGACAGCGGACAGTGCGACCGCCGTCGCATTAAATGCTCCACTGCATAACATGTATTGTTCGCCTTTGGAGGAAGGGTTGGATTTTGGTGGTGCACGTGAAGCAAAAATGCTCCAACGGCTCGGATGAAATGGATTGGGTATGTGTGAACGATAGAGATTGAATAGGATGAAATGGATTGGGTATGTGTGAACGATAGAGATTGAATCTGGAAAATTTCTTAAATTTTAGAAATTTTATAATCTTGTTAATACTCTCGTGAATGAATTTTTATAATATTGTCCTCCTGTGAATGGTTCAGACCGTTACAGGTAATAATCCGCCAAGTTCTACCACATAACATCTACATGAATCTTCTTTGTCAAGCTTCAACCTCTTTCAACTGTTATAAATTATTGCTTTTGTAACCCTATAGGTGGTATAATCCCTCTTCCAAGGTAGGAAGATTGCATATTAATTCGCTGCTTGAAAATATCATTGAATACAGTGCTAAAGGAGAGGTTGTAACCTTTGGCTACAAAAATATTTCTCATATATCTACTGAGCACTGACTTTTATGTGTGAAATATGAACTAAACACTATTTGTTGACTTGAGAAGACTACTTATAAGGATAATATTGCCCATAACTTGTTTTTCCCCTTCTTACTATTATATAAAGATGAATTGTGCCTAGAAGAGCTGAAAACAAGGATTAACACGCTATTGTCACAAGAGGAACAGTGCCAATGAAATTATTCTAGAAGAATGTTATCATTCCCTATTAACTAATTTATTGAGTATTTTTTCAATACATATTTCAGAAATTTATAAAATAGGGGCATATGATGAAATAAATGCCACAGATGACCTGTTTCCATTGCCAATGGCCAAAAACACCATTTCCAATAGCCTTGTCACATTTCTAGTAGCAAAAATAACACTCCTTATTTGAAACCATTTTTTGTATATTATATAAGGGAAATATTAAAAGTAAAAAATTATAAATCTAAGGAAAGGTTGTTTTGAAGGAAATAGAGAAACCAAGAAAATGGGGCGTGTCATTTATAGGTTTTTATGGTGGGATGTGAAACTTCTACTAAGAATTTTATGATTTTTTTTCACACTTCATGTTGTAGTTTCAGTAGACCAACATCCCAGGGGCAGTTTCGAACAGACCATATGGAAATTTTTAGCAGTGTGAAAATTATTTTCAAGGGAAAAAAAATTTAGAGAATAGAAGTGGGTGAATTGGGGGCACGAGAATGTTATGTTCTTTTGAAATTAAATATTCACGGTTATGTTAAATATAATTTTGATACATTTGTCATATATTTTGGTATGCGTTTTTAACATATATAATAAAATGTTTAAGAAAATATTAAACATAATTTTTAAATTGATATTAACATAAGTTAAAGGGGTAAGAATGAGATGGAAATAAAGGATTTTTATTAGAATATGGGAAGAGGTCATATAAGAAGGATTTTACTAGAAATTAAGAACTTTTAGGAAGAATAGACATCAATTATATAACCCTATTTTAGTTAAGGATAGTTTTTTTAAAGCCGTCACTTGTAGATGGAGGAATCCTTTGCTAATGGATTATTTCGAAGGAACTTTTTCCTAACTTTGCAAACTTTGTTTTACAAAAAAAATTACTTTTTCAAAAATATATATTTAAATTCCTTCTATTTACATGGTCATTTTACCTTAAATATTTTAACCATGTCCTCTTGTCCCATGGCGTGAGAATTGCATAGGCACTAATTATATTGACATGTTATATTCCTTTCATGAATAAATTGCAACACATTATATTTCTCACGTAGATTGTGAACCTTGTTTTACCAAAAAAATATACCTTTCAAAAAATATATATTTAAATTCCTTCGATTTACATGGTCATTTTACCTTAAATATTTTGGCATTGCCCTCTTGTCCCATGGTGTGAGAATTGCATAAGCACTAATTATATTGACATGTTCTATTCCTTTCATGAATCAATTGCAACAAATCAACATGGATCCTTGAAATAATTCTGGAAGAAAGGAGATGGAAGAAGAACTTCACCTAGAACATGAACAATAGATGGAAATATATAGACTTAAGGTAACATGATGGGTAGAGGCACGAAATTGAATGCTCCACACAAAATCTCTCATAGTATCCAAGGTTAAGAAGAATATAATCGTGGCAAAAAAATTTGTAATATTCTCTTTCCCACAAGAAATGTGTTATGTACACGTGGCAACAAAATTTTAACAAACATCACTAAAAGTGCCACATTCTTTGCAGTACAATCTGAAGCCTTCGGGCCTGCTAAGTAGAAACCCCACCCTCCCTACAGTGTTAAGGTGGTATATGAGAGATAGCAATGGAAGCAATTTCCCACTGATCGAAGAGCGGGCTGAGGTATGCTAAAATATTACACAAAACCCGATCCCTTAATGTGTGTGCTATTGAACTCTGATATGTGTAGAGTGGTATCATGAAAAGGGATTTGGTGACATAATTTAAAGAACTGTCACCAAAATTACTTTTGGTGACATTATTTTCATAGCATGTCACCATAAGTAACTTTGGTGATGACTAATTAAGGTTCATCACAAGAGCGACCATCACCAAAATGGATTTGGTTACGAGATTTAAAGAACGGTCACCAAAAGCACTTACAATGACAAATTTTCATAGCTCGTCACCACAAGTAACTTTGGTGATGATTGTTTGAGGTCCGTCATAGGCAAGACCATCACCAAAAATAGATTTGGTGACAGGATTTAAAGAACTGTCACCAAAAGCATTTATGGAGACATTTTTTCATATCCCGTCACCATAAGTGACTTTGGTGACGATCGTTTGAGGTCTGTCTCACGCATGACCATCACTGTAGGCCTTTTTCTTGCAGTGTATTATTTGATATTTCAATAAGCTTATGATGCATAAGTAGTACATTGATTCCAATGGGACTAAGTTAATATTCCCTCTTTTTTACAACAAAATCAAAATGAATTTAGGGTGTGTGCAAGCTGACAAGGGTCTCTTTTGACACATTACATGCAATAGAAAACTGGAAAAAAAAAGGCATCCCTCAACTTACATGGATATTTTGAGACACATACACAATGAATCTTGTGACAAGTAAAAAAGATGAAATGTAGGAAATTGAATGGAATTTCTGAATATATAATTTTTTTATATTTAAAATGTTCTTAACTATCTAAAGTTTGATCTTTTTAACAAACACATTTTGTTTTTGGGACAAATTATAATGTATATGTTTTTGTGGGTGCAAATTTTGAGTGCCTAAATGATGGAATTAACTTATGAAAATTGGTATACATATAGAGAACAACCAATACTAGTGCACCTCTATTTTTCCAAAGACAAATCTAAAAATTATTAAACTTTTTGGAAAAATAGTGGTGCATCTAAACCTTCAAAGGTCTAAATGCAACTATTTCGAATCGTTTTTCTTATAGCATGCGGAGGTTGGTGTCATTTAGTTCACCATACAATTTTTTTTCAAAATAGTTGAGAAACATAAGAGTTATGGAAGAAACACTAACAATGCCTTTTTTGAGTTAAGGAGTCATGACACAAGAAAAAAATAGAAAATATATATATGTTATGTTTAAAAATTACATATTTGGAATCTACAAAAAAATGCTATATGTGTCTGAAATTTCATAAGAAACGATGGTGTTTATCATACTATAACCAACGAATAAACATGGGCATCATGAAAAATTGGATGTAATGCTCATTTAGCCATGGTTTATCATACTTGAAGGCACAAGCATGATAAATCTGAAGCAAAGTCCGAAACAAACACATAGGTAGGAATTCCATGCTAGCAAATGCGAAGGTTTGCTCATAGTACTAAGAAACGTGTACCCATTTTGTTTAAATTCAAATATTAATCCTGCCAAAATAAAATCACACATGTTATAGCATTCAAAAGCATGCATGTGATTTGTAATTTTACAATTTTATTATTTGTCGATTATAACATTAAAAAATAATTTGGGATTGCAAGGGGTTAGAGGTAGAGAAAGGGGTGGGGGATGGTAAGAGGTTAGAGGTAGAGAAATGGGTGGGGGCGTTAATGGGTTTGAGAGAGACAAGAAAAAAGAGAGAGGGGTGAAGGGAGAGATATTGGGGGGTGGTAAGGGGTTAGGGGTTAGAAAAGAAACCACAATCATTTTTTTGTTTGTAATGTACACATATTCCATCCTTACCTTAATAAACATGATTTTTATAACATCTTGAATTTTTTTGGGCATGGTTAATGTGTCTAACAATTGGTATTTTCCATGTATTCGGTCAGTTGGTTGGTTGAAAGGCCTACGTGAAAATATGTACGTTGAAATTCTTTGTTTTATTGCTAGAAATTGGAAGGGAATTTCAACTCACCTACAAAATGATCCTTTGTTGAAGTATGTAAGTTATTCCAACAAGACAGATTTGGCAAGTGTATCAAATGTTTCCTTCTACGAAAGAATTTATCTTTCGTCAAAGGAGTCGAACATATAGTGGTTGACTAAATGGTATGGGGAGCTTGAAAGTGTCACCAAATATTATTTAATTCTTGAATCTACTTACAAGGAAATTATAAATTTAGATCCTCATGAAAGTTGAATAAACATACTAAAATTATAGAACTTTTTATCGTAGATTTTGTTGAGTGACTCTTTCATTTACTATCAAACTCAACAGATAATGAACTTGTTATTACCATCACATATTTTTTGCACTATTCATTTGGAATTAACTACATCTGGCTTGGACAACATAATAGTCTTTGTGAGAATATTCCCCTTGTAGATAAAGGTGGTAATATCGTGAGGGAACGATACTCTTTAAAGTTTCTCCTCCCTTCTTCCATGAGTAACCGGGCCAAGTTAATGGAAAGGAATCCCTACACTGCTATTGGCTTTTCAAGCCTTTTTTAAGATTACCTTACGTTACAACCTTATGTAGGAGGTTTGATGTATTTAGTTAATGATTTGGTTTCATTCTTTCAAAGACACCTTGATGTAGTAGATATTCCATAGATATTTCCTCTGAATTCCAATATTCATGTTGTTTCCCATTCTCTGATAAAGGAAAATGCATTTCTTTTTCTATAGTGGATATGTCACTCTCTCTCACTCCCTTACTCTTCCACCTACACCTAACCCTTATTCCCCCCCCTCTCTATATACTCCTCTCCCTAGCCCTTACTAAACCATTGTCTCACTCTATTTCCCCCCTTCCCCACTTACCCCCAATCTCCTAACACCACCCTTAGTATCTACCTCTAACCCCCTAACACTCCCTCTCTATCTTTACTTAAAACCCCTTATCATCTCTCTCTCTCTCTTGCATTCCCCTTAACTCTTACTAAACCCTTCTCTCACTCTCTCTCCCTCCCCTACTCATACACCTACACCTAACCCCTACACCCCTTCTCCCCCTCTCCCCTCCTCTCCCTAAACCTTACTAACCCCATCTATAACTCTCTTTCTCCCTTGCTCCACTTACCCCCAATCTCATAATACCCCCCTATTTCTCTACCTCAAACCCTTCAACACCCCCTATCATTCTCTCTCTAATCCCATAGCCGCCTCCACACCTTTTAATGTTATCATCACCAAACCAAACAATATAGTTGTAATGTTAAATATTGCCTACACATTTTAGGGAACAAAAATGCGTACACGTTATGGTTACCTATGCTCCTAACCCCCAAAACCACCTAATACATCCCCTATATAACACCTAAAGACCCCCACATTAATATAAAACCCCCCAAACCCAATAACACCCCTTAATCTAACTTCCCCTAGAAACCTCTTCTACTCCACCTCTAACACCACTCAATCCCCTAACAACCACTTCTCTCTCTCTCTCTCTCTCTCTCTCTCTCTCTCTCTCATGCACGCACGCACACACACACACACACACACACATCCCTATTGAGTGAAATATATGATAGTAATTTCAACATAAATTATCAATCCAGGAAGAGCGTAAACTTATGAGGTACATGCAAAGTATATGCAGGGGTAGAGTAATGCTAATTTGATCTACTATTTCATGCTACCGAAACAAAAAACATATGCAACTAAAATGTAAGAAAACACATACGATTGAAATCGATCCTAGTTTACGAAAGTAGAAAATTGCATGAAAAAAAATCTAATCTAAGAAAACACATTAGAGGAAATTTCAACTCAAAATGGGCCTTTTAACTTTTCTTCAAATTCCATGTCACCATGTGTTAGCCAATGATATTGCTTTAAATTTGAAATACCGTATAGGTCTTAAACACTTTTTAAATATAAATTTGGGGATAGGTATCATTAGAAAAACTACTTTTTTTGTTTGTATTTTTGACATATCTCCCTGTGTTTTTACTCAAATTTTGATCGGGAGAGCTTGTCATCATTACGTTTTTTCAGGTATTTCTTGTTTTTGGGGTAGTGGGGTCCGTCAAAAGTATGCCGAGTGGGTACTCGTTGGATGCGGAATTTAATTCTGCATCCAACGAGCTCTCCCAATCGAAATTTGAGTAAAAACACAGGGAGATATGTCAAAAATACAAACAAAAAAGTAGTTTTTTTCTTTTCTTCCTCCAAAATTAATAAATATTATTTTATTATTTTAACTATTATTTTATTAGTTCATTTTAGGAGGCCCATTTTGAGTTGAAATTTTCACTAATGTGAGATTGTGTAAAAATAGAATTAACTAGGGAAGCATAAAATTGCATTCAATAAACTAATCTAAAACAATTCATAATAAATAAATCAAAATCAATATGGAGAAATGAAAATGATAGTATTAAACCATCAATCCTTTACAAAATTATCAAATCTCAAACCCATGACTAACTCTAAAAGACATAAATTATTTCTCTACTTCCACACCACTAAAGAAGCCTCCTCCCAAATGAGGAGAAAACCCTCTTATTTATACATGATATCTTTGAAATATAGATCCACTTTTCTCTCAACCTATTTTCCATAATTACAAAATATTTATCCCTTCAAATCCTCACAAATTCTCTCATGATATTCCTCTTTGGAATTATCTTGAATAATTATCTCCAAATCTTAAAAAGGTGGAGGAAATATTTGAGAAGATTTTGAATAATCCGTCTGTTGAAAATCTTCAAATATTCCTACATGTCACAAAGCTCACACAACTTTGAGATATAAATGAAAACATGTTAATTTTCTAATATTTAATCATAAATTCTCTTAAAATATTTTTAAAATAAATAAATTGGAAAATAAGAAGGCAACCCATATTTATTTATGAAAATGGTACAAGAAATTATTAATGGAGTGATGAATAGGGATGAGTGTAAGGAATAGTGAAGGAAAAATAGGATGAAAAGATGACATTTGGGCGACCAAACAACCCCTATGTGTCCCCCTACCACTAACACCCCCCCCCCCCTCTCTCTCTCTAATCCTCACAAATTCTCTCATGATATTCCTCTTTGGAATTATCTTGAATAATTATCTCCAAATCTTGGAAAGGTGGAGGAAATATTTGAGAAGATTTTGAATAATCCATTTGTTGAAGATCTTCAAATATTCCTACACGTAACAAATCTCACACAACTTTGAGATATAAATGAAAACATGTTAATTTTCTAATATTTAATCATAAATTCTCTTAAAATATTTAAAAAATAAACAAATTGGAAAATAACAAGGTAATCCATATTTATTTATGAAAATGGTACAAGAAATGACTAATGGAGTGATGAATAGGGATGAGTGTAAGGAATAGTGAAGGAAAAATAGGATGAAAATATGACATTTGGGCGACCAAACAATCCCTGTGTCCCCCTACCACTAACACCCTCTCTCTCTCTCTCTCTCTCTCTCACACATCTCTCTCTCTCTCTCTCTCTCTCTCTCTCTCTCTCTCTCCCCCCTAACTCATACTAACCCCCCCTCTTCTCCCTAACTCTTACTAACCCCCCCTCCTCGTCCTCCTCTCTCCCCCCCCTCTTCTCTGTTACCTCTCACTATCTCCCTAACCCAAAAACCCACACTCCACACCTATACCCCCTTTCTCTCTAGCCACCCTAAGTTCCTCCCCAAACCCATAACCACCCCTCTCTCTCTCTCTCCCTCCCACCTATTTCCTCTTACTAACCTTTTATCTCACTCTCTCTCACTCCCTAACTCATCCAACTACACCTAAACCCCACCCCATTATCTATTCTCCACCCACCTAACA